>JAQGBT010005884.1:0-13513 GCA_034698585.1 Disparrhopalites patrizii
AGAGAAATCGAAAGAGAAAGTTTAGACAGAAATCAAAATAGAAAGTTTAGAGAGAAATCGAAAGAGAAAGTTTAGACAGAAATCAAAATAGAAAGTTTAGAGAGAAATCGAAAGAGAAAGTTTAGACTGAAATCAAAATAGAAAGTTTAGAGAGAAAGCAAAAGAGAAGGTTGAAAGAGAAATCAAGGGAAAGTTTAGAGAGAAAGTTAGAAGAAATTTCAGAGAGAGAAAAGCCGCGAGCGAATTCTAGATAATGAATATCCACCATTGTATTTGTAATACGACAAATCGAAATAAACGGAGGGAAGATTGTAGGAAGAAATGAGAAACGAGAATGGAGAGGAAAAATCAAGAAAGGAGAGGAATATCGCAAGAACGACAAGAAAGAGAAAAATAGCAAATAAATGAAATAGCGAGAAAGCAATTTCAAATAAGAATAATATAACGAGAGAGAGAAATTGCAAATAAGAATAATAACGAGGGAAAGCAAAGCAAATAAAAATGAGAGAGAAGTGACAAATATAAATATTAATTAGAGAGCGAAATGCCAAATAAGAGAAATAACGAGAGGAAGCATGAGCAAATAGAAATAATGACAGAGAAAGAAATAGAAAGGCAAGAAAAAAGGTGACCGAGAAAAAGGTAACGTGAAATGAAAGAAAAGGATAAAGAAGAATGAAAACATTCGATAATTTAAAAGTGTTAAAACAATCCAAGAAAATAGGAATTATAAAAAAAAATAAGAAACTCACAGGAAAAAAAGGAATGATTAGAAGCCAAGAATATAAAGATAAAAGGAAACCAATGGCAAGACCAATTGAAAAAAAAGGATGGAAAAGGAAATGGCGAAGGCTATCATGTTTACGGTCCTAATGGGCCCCTCTTCACTTCAGGTTAATGTCCTATGTACGTTGACAAGAACAACGTTAGGGCGCAGATAACGACGGGAAAGCATTGGGAAGAACGTCTTAAGTGGTTAATAACGATAAGCTCTCTCTTTCAACGCCTTTCCCCTACCTCTCTCTCTCTCTTTTGGTTTCTCTTCGCAACACAAGCACTTATTTAAGAAACTCGAGCACTCTCTCTCTCTCTCATTCTCTCTCTAATTTGCTCTCTTCCTCACCAGCTTCTCCTTCCTGAAGAGGATTGTTTTTTTTTGTTTTATCTTTTTTTGTTTTTATCTATACCTTTCGGAGAAAGCAAGTGTTTGTTTCTAACTCTATTATAGGCTTGGAAGACCAAAGGAAGTATAGTAATTGAAAGTAGTCATAGTGACCAGCTTTCGTCCACAAAAAAAGACTTTCTCTCTCTCTTCCCCTTTCTCATTTTCTCTCTCTATCAGGACATTAGAGGCACTCCATGGACACTTGGATTGAGAGTCTTGACCAAGTGGTCTTCATATGGAGAGCTTTCCCCACTTTCCTGACTCCTTCCCTTGTCTTTGCCGTTGACCTTCTCTCGCTTTCTCTCTATTTCTCTCTCTTTCTCTCTGTTTCTCTCCGTTTCTCTCTCTTTCTCTCACTTTCTCTCTATTTCTCTCTCTCGTGCTCTCTGTCTCTCTTTCTCTCGACTTCCTGTTTATTTCTCCTTCTCCGAATATGTCCCTCTTTCTCTCTTTCTCGGTCTATCACCGTCCGTTGCTCTCTTTCTCTCTCGCTCTTTCTTCCTCGTTCTCTCTTTCTCTCTCTTTATTTCTCGTTCTCTCACTGTATCTGTCTTTGTATTTCTCTCTCTTTCTCTGTCTTTACTTCTCAATCTCTCTGTGTACCTTTCTTTATGTTTCTCTGTTTTTATTTTTTGTTCTCCTTTTTTATCTTTATTCGTATTTCGCTGTCTTTCTCTCGCTTTATTTCTCATTCTCCCTCTGTATCTTTCTTTCTCTCTTTTTATTTATCGTTATCTCTCTTTATCTGTCTTTGTATTTCTCCCTCTTTTTCTGCCTTTCTCTCTCCTTTTTACCGTCGTAATTTTTTGCTATTCCTATTTATTTTCATTTTCGTTATGTTAAGTGCCTATTTTTTCTTGATGTTCAATTATCGTTTTCATATTTTTTATTTTTCCATATTTTAGTGTTTGTTCTCCCTCGTTCTCTGTTTTTATTGTTTCATATTTTACCGTTTCTTTTCCCCCGTTTTCTGATTTTTTATATTTGTCTCTGTTTGTCTAAATTTTTGCAGAGCCACGTCTTCCCATGTAATTTCCTATTTCTTCATTCGTTATTTTCTCCCATGCTCCTTCAAGTTTTTACTAATTCTCCTTTGTGCCTTCATTTTGGTGAATACTTTTCCTTTTTTCGTATTTTCATTCTGATAAATTATTTTACCTTTTTTGTCTTTATTTTGTCCATTTTTTTCGTCTTTTCATTTTGTCTATTTTTTTCGTCTTTTCATTTTGTCTATTTTTTTCGTCTTTTCATTTTGTCTATTTTTTCATCTTTTCATTTTGATGAATAATTTTACCTTTTTGTCTTTTTATTTTGTCTTGATTTTTACTCTTTTCGTCTTTTTATTTTGTCTTGATTTTTACTCTTTTCGTCTTTTTATTTTGTCTTTATTTTCTCTACATTTGTCTTTTCATTTTGCCTTCATGTTCTCTATTTTTTGTATTTTCATTTTGCCTTTATTTTATCTATTTTTTGTATTTTTATTTTGTCTTTATTTTCTCTACTTTTTGTATTTTTATTTTGTCTTTATTTTCTCTATATTTTGTGTTTTCATTGTCTTTATTTTCTCTATTGTTTGTATTTTTATTTGCATTCAATTTCTTAAATTCTTTTTTATCGCATTTAATTCACTTTCATTTCCGGTTTTCGTTGATAATTTCCCATTCCCTATGAAATGTTGTTTTCTATCACTAATAACTCCCTTTTTCTGCTTTCGTTCCATACACCTCTGTGTTTATATTTTTCTCTGTTTATTTCTATGTACTTTTTCCTATTCTTTCCACTTTCCATTCTCCTTTTCCCCTCTGATATTCCTCTTTATGTGTTTCACTATTTCCCGTTTTCCTTCCCCACTTCTCCCTCTCTCTCTCTGTCATTACAAAAACATATACGTTATTCTTAGCTCATCTTAATGCACATTCTTCCTTTAAATGCCGGTACTAAAAAAATGTGCATGTTACGTATAGCTACTCACCATTTTTTCTTGTTCCTATCCCATTACAGAGCGTCCCCGACAGAGAAAAAAGGAAGGAAAACTCTCTAATTTTTGTTCTATTCTGGTGGGAAAAAAATGGCTCCACCTCTGAAAGACCTGGGCTTGCTCAACCCCAGCCGTACGGCCTTCTTCATGTGTGACATTCAAGAAAAATTTCGACCGGCAATGCTGTACTTCGAGGAAATTGTGAGCGTTGCCAAGAAAATGGTAGGCAAAAAAAAAAGTTTCACTTTCTCTCCTTTACATTTTACTACTTATATAATGTCTCATATGCATGTGAGAAAGAGCGTGGGACGGGGATTGGGAATTAAAGGGGGAAAAAATTCCATGGACACGTTTCATAGTGTGGAGAAAAAAGGGGGGAAAAGGGTCGTAAAAATGTTCTTATGGGCGCTTGATTAGCTAGAAAATTCCTTGGGACAACACGGCTCCAAGAGGGCCTTCCTTTTGCCTGGCTTGGAACGTATAAATTCATAATTGCATGGAGGAAACGGGGTGGCCGGGAGTAAATAAGGCACTTTCCCACCGGCAAAATCCACTCCATTGTTTTCTTTTGGCGAACTCCAAAAAAAAAAGGACTTCGGGTAAAGAGAGGGAAGGCAATGTTTTGAGAGGGCCAGTTCATTAGAAGGGACGTGGAGATCCATTAAGACAGACGTTGATGTAATTGCTGCTCACTTCATTCCCTCTCCCTCTCCCTCTATGCACCTCTCGGGGCTGATAAGCTACGCTTTTACCTTTAATCTAATCTAAACTAGAGCCATTTATGGCCGATCCGTCCTTTCCAGTACCTCCAAGTTTCTCCCATTTGGTTCTCATATGGATCGGGTAATTGCACTTTCAACATCTATTTTTCCTTTTCTATATATATCCCCTTCTTCTGCATTTTTCCTCTTCCATTGCCCAAGCCTTGGATTGATACGGTTTAGCTGTTTCTTGGGTTATATTGTATGAATGGCTTTCTCTGCTGATTTCTCAATATTTTTCACTGCTATTTCATAATTTTTTCTTTGACTTTTTTGAATCTATGCGATTGAATTTTTTGACGAATTTTGCTTCAATTTGATTTATTATTTTTGCTGTGATTTCTTTGATGCAGTTTTCTTTAATTTTCTGGGTGCTTTTCTCCATGAATTCGTTGATGTTATTTTCTTCAATTATCTTGATGCTTTTCTTTGATTTCCCTGATGCTGTTCTGTTCAATTTTCTTGGAGATATTTTCTTTGATATTCTTGATGAATTTCCCCCTTGATTTTCTTTTTGATTTTTGAGATGAATTTCTCCTTAATTTTCTCGACATTTTGCTAATTTATTTGCCCGGTATTTTCGCTTTGATTTTATCGATAATATATGCATTATTTTGTGTTTCCCATATTATTCTTTGATTTTATCGATATTTGTATTTTGATTTCCTCAATGTCTTATTTTCATTTTCTCTATAATTTTCTATTTGATTCACTCGAGTTGTTTCTGTTTTCTTGGTGCCGTATTTTCCCCGTCGTGTTATACTTCTCATTGATTTCTTGACGTTTTTCTCTTTCATTTCCCTGATGATTTTCCCTTTAATTTCCCTCATAATTTTCTCCTTGATTTCCCTGATAATTTTCTCTTTAATTTCCCTCATAATTTTCTCTTTGATTTCCCTCATAATTTTCTCTTTGATTTCCCTCATAATTTTCTCTTTGATTTGTCTGATGATTTTCTCTTTGACTTGTCTGATAATTTTCTCTTTCATTCCCCTGCTAATTTACTTAATTCCCGTATTAATTTTCTGTTTGATTTTGCTGATGATTTTCTCTTTGATTTTGTTGATGATTTTCTGTTTGATTTTGCTGATGATTTTTCTTTAATTTTGGTGATGATTTTTGCATTGATTTTGTTGCTGATTTTTTCTTTATTTTGGTGATGATTTTCTCTTTAATTTTGGTGATGATTTTCTCTTTAATTTTGGTGATGATTTTCTCTTTAATTTTGTTGATGATTTTTTTTAAATTTTGCTGATGATTTTTGCTTTGATTTTGTTGACGATTTTTTTAAATTTTGCTGATGATTTTTGCTTTGATTTTGTTGACGATTTTTTTAAATTTTGCTGATGATTTTTTTAAAAATTTTGCTGATGATTTTCTCTTTAATTTTGTTTATGATTTCTGCTTTGATTTTGCTGATGATTTTGGCTTTGATTTTGTTTATTTTCGCTTCGATTTTGTTGAAGTTTTTCTCTTCGATTTTGTTGACATTTTTCTCTTTGATTTTCTTGACGTTTCCCCACCTTTTCCCTTTCTATTATCTTGGGTAATCTTCCTCCCATATTTTCATTGCCCTCTTTAAATTTTTTATCTCCTCCTACAGTGAACCCAGCACCCAATTCTGCCCTGGGAGGGATTAATCATTTCATAATGTGACAATTAACCATAAATACACAATTCCGTCTCCGTTCCCTGTAATTGTGGACGTGAGGGCCGTCATGAGGCCCATGTCTCCCTCACACATTCCACGTACGTGCGAGAACTTTCCCCAGCAGATATATTACTACATCCCTGCACCATTTACCGTGCTAACGTGCAAGAAAGTCCTCGTCCCAGATTTCCTCTCTTATATTCCCCTTATTTTATTCTTCTGTGCCTGCCAACCCTTTTTTATGGACCTCCGTTCCCACTGCAATTGCTTTGAGGAACAAAAAAGTTTCCCTCTTTCCCCCTTCTTTTGCCAAACAAAAAAGCGATTCCCTTCCCCTTTTTGGGTTCATAACATGTGTGTGCGGGCATGTAAGAAGAAAGAGAAACTTTTATTGCACCTTTGTGGATCTTCTTGTTTGTTCTTGAATGGTCAATGAAGGTCCGGGAGGAATTGGGGGGATGTTCTACTACTTTTTTTTTATTCCCATGTCCCTCTATCATTATTTGATGAAATGACTCCTGCAAAACTTATGAGCAACTTGTGAGTAAAGGAATATTTGGGGACTAACTCCGGAGATTTCCCAATTCTCTCTTGGCAGAAAAAAAAACTTGTAGTTCTTTCTTAAATATATAAACTCTGTTATAAAGGACCATTATAGGCGTATAAGGTGGAAGAGGCCGTGGGAAAATCCCTTCCGCACTTTCCCAAGAGTATTCACATTTTTGGGGTCGTAAATGGGAAGGGAAAGCACATTTGAATTTTTTTTTACTGCCGGGAAATACGGATCATTCATATCGGTGTCACCATTCATAAATTCGCAAGGACATCTGGAATGTACAGGAACTTTCCGGGTCTCTCATGATATTTCCTGGATTTCTTTTAATTTCCAGGTACATATTTTTGGTGGTTGTTGTGATAAAATGTATGACGTTCGTTGGTGCATTTTCAAGGCCTGCCGGGCTTTACCGGGCGGATTCGGTGACCTTTTGTATGTTCCCACGGCGGGTGTCGTATGACTCTTGTTATTTCTTATGGTAAACATCCTCCTCAGTATGTTCCTGGGAGCTGTCGGGTAAGAATTGGACCAGTATGTCTTCATTAGGCTCTGCATTGGGGGACTCTTTGACTTTCTCTTTGACTTTCTCTTTGACTTTCGCAAGATTATATGTATGTAAGAATGCATCTACAGGACGTACAGGAGCTACAATTTTTGTTTCCGTGGACAATTACATTATCTTTGAAGCTTTGCCGTCCTTTTTAGTCATCTCTGCATCTACTTCGCTGGGAGATTTCTTTTTCCTCGACCTCTCCTTATGTCTAGGGACAAATATACTTTCTTCTTTGTCTCTCCGTTTATTTCTCTTTCCTTGCTATGTAGCTCATCCAGAGTTTTTTTTACTTGTTTTACATTTATTTGTACCTTCCTCTTTTCTATCGAAATCTTTATTACAGCTTCTATTTTTCCCTTTTTTTGGTTCTATATCGTAAACGTTTTGCTTTGGATTTATCTGAGATTTTTGCATTTGAATTTCTCCCCCGGTTTTTCCTTTCAGCTTCTCCTTTGTCAGCTTCCGGAAGTTTCTATTTCGACTTTCTCCACGGCTTTCTAGTTGGAATTTATTTTGTTTTCTCTGTCGTTTTCTACGCATATATTCATTGAAAATTCTATTTTCAATATTTTTTTCATTTATATGTTTTCTCTTTAGTCTTCTTTCTCTTAGTTTCTCTTTAAAATTTTCTTGTGACTGTCTTTGTAAACGTTTTCTTTGACTTCTTCTATAAATGTTTACTGACTTTCTACTTTATGTTCTCTTTCAACTTTTTCCTTAACTTTCTCCTTCCATTTTTTCTTCAACTTTCTTTTTTAATTTCTCTTTTCACTTTATTTTTTTACACTCTTCGTTCATTTTCTTTTTTCATTTTTCCTTTTCTTTTTTTCTGAATTCATCTTTCACTTTCTACTTTCATTTTCTTTTTTAATTTCTTTTTCTCAGGTTTTATTTGTAATTTCTCCTGTCACTTGCTTTTTTAAATTCCCCTTTCACTTTCTCTTTTCACTTTCTTTTTCTTTTTTATTTCTCCTTTCACTTTCTTTTTCTTTTTTTATTTCTCCTTTCACTTTCTTTTTCTGTTTTAATCTCTCCTTTAACTGTCTTTTTTATTTCTTCTTTCAGATTTCATTTAAGTTTCTCCTTTCGTCTTTTCATGTTCTAGTCACTTTTTCTATAACTTTATCTTCGCTTGTTTCTACAATTCTTCTTTCGCTATTTATTTAAATGCTCCTTTGAATGTCTCTACATTCCTCCTTTGACTTCCCCTGCCACTTTCTCCGTTTAGTTCCTGCCGCCGATTTTTCATTTGACTTTATCCGTCACTTTCTTCAGCACTTTCTCTTCTGACTTTGTCATCTATGCTATCCTATTACTTTCTCCGACATTTTATCATTTGACTTTCTCCTCGACTTCCCCCTTTACCTTGCATGTGATATCCCGCTCCTCCATTTTCCCTCTCCCTCCGTAGGATTCACCATCGTTTTTCGCTCTTTCTCCGTCGGAATTCCCTTTCTTCTCTTTTCCTCGCCGTCCGTGAGTTTCCATTTCCTCCCAAAGGAATCTTTCTCCGTCGTGCCTCTCTCTCAATTTATTTTTAGTGGAATTAATGGAATCCGTGAGTAAACATGACTTGTAGCAATCTGTGAATCTTCTTGTTTGCTCAGTCATTTGCGAAGACTAGGAATCCGGCACCTTTTACCTTTACTCACTCCCTTTCTCCGTGCCTCCGGGGCTTTGGCCATCTCCCACGCAACCAACTCTTTCACATTTCAGTCTCGCCTTCCCGCCTGAATCTCAAAGTGCTCATTTAAACGTGTGAATGTCAATATTGCCCCGTTTCCCCACCCTTTCCCTTCCAATTTAAATGCCTGTGGACGAGGGAGGGTCTCCATGTCCCGGCGAAAGGAACGTCATAGATCTTATGAGTGCACATTGTCCCTCCGGAAATGTTTTTTAAAGCGCGTTCCCGGGAAAAGGGGACAAACTGTGGGGGACACGAATTGACTGGAGAGATGGGAGAGGCGGGAATATCGTAATTAGTGTGAGCGAGGGATTAAATGGGGACAGGAAGGAATAATTGAATTTGATGGGGTAAAGAGCCGAAATTAATCGGGGACGATGGACGCCGATGAAAGCGATGGGAAAGCAAGGGAATTGGCGTCCTTTTTCAGCTATGCAAAATCCTCGCTGACGGTCTTTGGACACCCTAACTTTCCCCAATAATGCTTCATTCCCTGTCAAACCCCTTGTTTTATTTTGCTGTCCACATCACAATGTTCCAGTCATACTTAGATACTAGTATATATCTCTGAGAAGTATGGGATAGTTGCTTTTATCAGTTTTTGTGTATCGGTTTTCTCTTTTTACAATATTTTTATGATATTCTTTGCTGAGTTCCTTTTCTTTCTCTTCCTTATCCCGATTCTCTGTATTCCTCACTTTTAGAGATAAAAGCTCCAATTTTGGCTTTATCTCTTTTTCATTTATCTTAATGTTTCTTCTGCATAGCTGCCTATTCTTTTTTCCATTATCAGTTCCTTATGCTTCCCATTATCTCTTGCGTCATTTCCTCTGGATCTTAGGTTCTTTTTTCCTTTGATGTCTTACTTAGTTTCCCCTTTATCTCCGTTGTCTATTTCTTTGTTATCAGTGCTCTCTCTTTTCCTTCTTGTTTGGGTTTGTCATTTTTCTGAAGTTCTGTTTCTTGCTTTAATTTATTTGTATCTCGTTACGTCACTATTTTGGGTATTTATGTTTCCGCGTTGGGCTTATCTTTGTTTATTTTCTTCTATTATCTATATTTTAGCGTTTCATTTATTTATACGCATACGTTTTCATTTGTGTGTGATAACTTGTTTAATTTATCTCTGTTTAATTTTATCATTTGTATGTGATAGCTCGTCTCATGTATCTCTGTTTATTTTTATAATTTCTATCATTTATCGCTTTAATTTGATCATTATTTTGTCTTTTCTTTTGTTCTTTATCTGTTAAATTTTATCACTATTGTGGATTTAATGTGATCATTTATCCGTGTTTTCTTTTGTCATTTATCTCCGTTTAATTTTATCATTTCCCTCCGCTTAATTTTATCATTTATCTCTGTCTAATTTTTCATTTATCACTGTCTACTTTTATCATTAATTATCATTAATCTCCCTTTACACTTTCCCATTATATCTCTTTCTCCCTTTACCTGTTTCCATTGTTCAATAATCTCCTCCTTTCTCTTCCATGGTGTCTTTATCTCCTTGTATCTCGCCCGGGGTTTTGACGTATCTTCTTTTTAGTTGTCTATATCCCTCTTATCATATCTCACCCTCGGATTCCTTTCTTCCTCATCTTCACCATTCTGTTTCATGTTCATCTATTCTTTAATGTCCTAAGATAATTCAATTCCCCATGATTAATTTCGCTCCGCTTACAACCATCTTCTGTCCCCTCTCCGGATTTATATCTCTTCCCTTATATCACTTATATCTCTTCATTGCTCTCAGGACGTTCCCCTCCAGAGTTGATTCTTTATCTGTCTCCATCCCCACATTTCCCCCTCCTCTTGTCTATCTCGCCTATGAAGTCCCCCTAATAATGCCTTTCAATAGATGGCGACTAGCAAGTCCCGATTTGGAGAAATTGGCCACCTTGTTTCTTCCGTCTGGCTATACGACAGAGGGCAGGTGGAGGGGAAAGTGGGGCAGCTCAAACCTACAGCGCCCATAACATGTTCATGAGTTGTGAAAACACATTACTTTAATTAGGTGTCCCGAGTCACCTTGAGACCGCATGGAATCTCATCATGCATTAGCCGTCTGTCCCTCCTATAATCTTCTTCATTTGCATTACCTTTCACCATGGACCCAAGACCCCGGGGTATAGGAGGACCGTCTCTCACTTTCACCACAGTCTCTATACTTTCTCTCTCTCTCTCTCTCTCTCTCTTTCAATTTACAAAGTCTTGCCTCAGCACGGAACGGACTCATTAAAGACTGCGTGCATGAGAATTCATTGTGCTTCCTGGGCATAATTCCCTCTGCTCCATATCCACTACACTTTCCCTAACAACTTCCAGCTTGTCGTCTCTCTATATGTCTCGCTCTCTCTCTCTCTCTCTTCCTCCCTCTCAGTCTCCCTCTTTGACTCCCGGAATTCCCTGGCAAAGGGTGAAGGCGCCTGTATGCAAACAAAGCAATTGTCACTTCTCACTCTTCCCCAATGATAAATAGGATTTAACTCATTCTCTGATTATCACCACATTATAATCCGCTCCCTCGCAAGTCACACCACGTGCGTATGTATTTGTATGCCAGCATTAGGGGGAACGGCTTAATTTGTATGTATTTACATGTTACAAAGGAAAGAGAGAGAGAGTGAGAGAGGGAGAGAGAGAGAGAGGAAAAGGGCGAGAGAGAGAGGGATAGATGAGAAAGATAGCAACAGTAACAGGAAGAGAGGAACAGAGAAAGAGAAGGGAAAGGGAGTGAAAGCGAAATACAATGTGAACCAGGCAAAACCAGATAGAGAGACGACAGAAAAAGAAATAGAGAAAAAGAGGGAAGAAACAAAAACAAACAGAGAACAAGAGAGACGAAAGAGAGGATGACATGGACAAACAAGATGAAGGAGAGAGGGACAGAGACACAGAGACGGAAAAAAAGAGATAAAAATAGATAGAAAGAGAGAAGGAGAGACAGATAGAGAGAAAGAGAAAAAGATCGAGAACGAGAGATAAGGACAGACAGGGAGAAAGAGAGACAGCTGGAGAGCCTGTGAGCGAAAGACAGACATATTTAGAGAAAGATAGATAAAGAAAAACAGATAGAGGGAAAGAGAAATAATGAGAGGCAAAGAGAGAGAAAGAGGGACAATTAGAGGGAAAGACAGAGAAAGAGGGGCAATTAGGAAAAAGAGAGACAATTAGATAGAAATAGAGACAGTTAGAGAGAAAGAAAGGGAGATAGTGGCAGAGAGACGAATAAATTAATATAGACAAAGAGAGGAAGAGATGGAGAAAGATAGATCAAGAGAAACAGCAAGTGAGAGATAACGGGAGGAAGAGAGATAAAGAGAGGGAGGAAGACAAATAAAGCGAAACAGAGAGTGAGAGATAATGAGGAAAGACAGGCAAAAACAAAAGAGAGAGATAAAGAGAGACGGAAAGTCATGCAAGGACGAGAAAGCAAGGAAAGAGATAGGCAAAAGGAAAGAGAAAGAAAAAGAGGCGAACGAAGAGAGACAAACAGACAAACGAAACGGGGAAAGAGCGGTGAAACAATTAAGGAAAGACAAGTGAAAGAACGACAGAAAAGAGGCGAAAGGAAAACGAAAGACAGGCGAAAAATGAGAGTAAAAAAAGAAAGAGGCGAGAGGGAGGCAGCGATATCAAAGAAAGGGAGCAAGACATTCAAAAGAGACAGGAAGAGAGGCGACAGAGAGAGAAAGTAATGTATAAGAGAAGCAAAACAAAGAGAAAAAGGAAGACTATCTCTTGCACACGAGACGGCGATGATAAATAAGAAGAAGAATTTGCATGAGATTTGCCCCAGATTAATTTTCAAGGTAATTTCCAAAGAAATGACTGTGACATCCCCGCACATTTTCTAATCAGAATAAACTTGCATTGTGTTGGGGTGGGCGTTGGTGCGATGTGGCACACCTTTCTCCTTCCAGCGTCAGCTCAATGGCCACTGAAAGATGGTGCACTTTACTTGGTCCAAAAACCCGGGCGTATAACTTGTGTGGGAATCCTCTCACGTGTCTCTCCAGCCACATGACACAAAATATCTAAACTATTGACAGAAACATTTATTTTCGGGGCCAATAACGTGTAATGTGAGACGGGATCGTTGGTCTACCGTGGCATGTACGGGTAGAAGTTACTAACTAAAGTACCGAGCAGAAGGGACAGAGCAAATATGAGTCGAAAAGAACGAGACACACAAAGTAAGACAGATACTTATTGTGAGACCAACATGGAGATAGTAGTTGGAGGGTACAGAGATGGAAGAGAGGAAAGTATCACATAATGGGGAAGCACAGAGTCACAAGAGAGCGTAGGATATTGAAAATTAAAAAAATACGATTGACAAAAAGATGAAGAAAAAGAGAGAGACAAAAGCAAAAGAAAGCAAAACGTAGAGCACAAATGCTCGAGAAGGAAAAGATGGAAATATTGAGCAAGGATCACAGAGTAAAGTTGAGAGAAAAATATATACTAAAATAGGAGGAACATTTAGACACAAAGATGAGGCGGAAATAGATTTTCCAGGAGGTCAAAGCAGAATTATTGAAAAAAATATTTAAAATGATAAAATAGAGAGGCAGAAAGAGAATCAGAGAGCCAAGTATTAAAAAGAGAAAATAGAGAAAAAAAGGATAGAACGACAAGGATTATAAAAAGAGAAAATGGAGAGAAAAAAGGATAAAACAACAGGGATTAAAAAGAGAAAATGAAAAGAAAAAACGATAAAACGACAAGGATTAAAACGAGAAAATAGAGATGAAAGGGATAATTAGAACAACAAGGTTTAAAAAGATAGAAAAAAAGACAGAGAATGAGAGAGCGAAATATGCAAAAACGAAAATTGAAAGAACAAAAGTGGAAAATATCCAGACATAAAGAGAGAAAAAGTGAAGAAGAAAAGAAGATGTAAAAAAATAAAAACAAAACGGAGAAGACGACCAAAAATAGAAACAACAAAGAAGCAGACAGGAAACTGGAGAGAAAGCAAGCAAGAAGCAGTGAAATAGAGAGAAAGTGAAGAATACAAATGGAGACAAGGAGATAGATAAATAGGAGAACATAAATATGAAAAAATAATTAAAGAAATAGGAGAAAATAAAGAAAGAAATAGGAGAAAATAAAGAAAGAAATACGAGAAAGTAAAGAAAGAAATACGAGAAAATAAA
>JAQGBT010005885.1:0-13511 GCA_034698585.1 Disparrhopalites patrizii
TTGTTCTCCATTTATTTATTTCTCTTTTCTATTTCTCTCTATTTATTAATTTTGTTATTGTTCTCCATTTATTTATTTCTCTTTTCTATTTATTAATGTTTTTCTATTGTTCTCTATTTATTTATTTTTCTCCATTTATTTCTCTTTTTCATTTTTATCTTTTTAATTTTTCTCTATTTTTTTTTATATTTTTCTCTTTATCTATTCATTTCTCCTTTCAATTTTTCTTTTTTTTCTTTTCTATTTCTCTCTATTTCTCCCTTGTATTTTGTTTTTTTTCTCTTTTCTATTTCTTTCTATTTCTCGCTTGTGTTTTGTTGTTTTCTCTTTTCTATCTCTGTTTATTTATTTATTTTTCTTTCTTTTTTTCTCTTTTCTATTTCTGTCTATTTATTTATTTTTCGTATTTCTTTCCCTTTTTTATTTCTGTCTATTTATTATTTTTTTTTTCAGTTTTTCTTCATTTATTTGTTTCTCTCTTCTATTTCTCTTTACCTCTCGGTATATTTTTAATTTCTCTGTATTTTTTTCGCTTTCTCTCTGCTCCCGTGTATTTATTTTTTTCGCTTTCTCTGTTTCTCTGTATTTATTTACTTTTTGCTTTCTCTCTGTTTCGCTGTATTTATTTATTTCTCTTTCTTTTTCTGTAATTCGCTCACTATCTGACGCTATCATGTTTTCATGATTTTTACTTTGTAAATTTTATTCTTTCTTGAACGTGTTTTATTGCTCTAAATTATTTCGTCGTTTCTGTTTAATCCTATTGATTTTCTCTCTTTAAACCTCTCTTTTTCTCTCCGTCATGATTTGCGTTCGCTGTCTAAAATCTTCTTGCTGCAATCTATTTCTTATTTTTCTGCTTTTCCCCTTTACGTTTTTCTGTTAATCTCATACCCGTATTGTTTTTTATCATCTTTCTCTTCTCAATTCCTCCCTATTTTTCTCTTCGTCGCCATTTGTCCCGATTCCTCTATTTCTCTGTCTTCTAGGAATTTAATTCTCTATAGTTTCAGAATTTGTGTCCCAGCGTCTCTTTCTCCCAATTTCCCTCCGGCTCTTTCTATACTCTGTCATTTAAGCCTCATTCCTTTACTCCATCATTACCGCCCCCGACTCGCGGGGGAGGGAAGAATTAATAAAGAAATGATATTAAAAAATACTTCCACTCCCTCGCATTTCTCCGTCTAATCTCCCCGTCTAAAATATTCTGCCCAATCCCGTCAATCATCAAAAATGCATTTTTTTCCCTTCTCAATCCACACTCATATATCATAATAGCGTCTATCCTCCAAAAAATGCCTATATAATCAGTACCAGATGCTCCACACGCGTGTCTCTCTGTGTGGTTAGGCCCCAGTCAGAGCCTGACGGAGGAAATGCACCAAAGTCACTTCATACAAATGCAAACAAAGTGCAGCGTGGAATTGACAAAGGCCTTCACCACAGGAGATGGATTTTTAATATTTTTTTCTATTATGCTCATGCCAAACGCAATCCCTTTATCCAAACAGGGAAATCCAACAGAAGGTCATCCACCATTTTTTCCCGTTTAATATATTCAAATAATTTGCATTTGGATCACTTTCCCCACAAAGCAGACCTCTCCTTGCGGCCGGCACAAAAAAGGAGTTCAAAAAATTTGAAATACATATATATGATTAATAAAAGGAGTTTTATTCTCATTTAAAACTTCAAAAGTGGAGGCTCATTAAAATTCATGGGGCGATTCCTAATTATTATTTTTTTTACGGGACATGGAATTTTTTTTTCTAGGGGGGACAATAATTCTGGACAAAATAGGATAAGTTGGTCAATTAATATTCATGAGACCTAGTAAAAACGATGGGGCATGGCCTCCAAGAATGGACCGGGAGTGGATATTATAAGCACAATAATGGGAGATAAAGTGACATTAGAGAGAGAGAAAGAGAGAGAGCGAGAGAAAAGAGAGAGACAAAGTGAGAGGATCAGAGAGAGATTGAGAGAATCACAGAGAAATAGAGAGAATCAGAGAGAATCAGAGAGAAAAACAGAGAAAGGAAGAAACAGAGAGAATCGCGGAGAAATAGAGAGAATCAGAGAGAAAAAGAGAAAATCAGAGAAACAGAGAGAATCGGAGAGAAAGAGAGATAGAGCGGATCAGGCAGACAAAGAGAGAGAGAGAGAATCAGAGAGAAAAAGAGAGAGAATCAGAGAGAAAGAGCGATAGAATCAGAGAGAAACAGAGAGAGAGAATCAGAGAGAAATCGAGAGAGAGAGAGAAAGAGAAAGAGAGAGAAAGAGAGAGAAAGAAAGAGAGAAAGAGAGAGAGAGAACGAGAGAGAAAGAGAGAGAGAACGAGAGAGAAAGAGAGAGAAAGAGAGAGAAAGAGAGAGAGAACGAGAGAGAGAACGAGAGAGAAATATAGAGAATCATGGAGAAAGAGACAAAGAGAAAAACAGAGAGAAATAGAGAGTATCATAGAGAAAGAGACAAAGAGAAAAACAGAGAGAAATAGAGAGAAAAAGACAAAGAGAAAAACAGAGAGAAATAGAGAGAATCATAGAGAAAGAGACGAAGAGAAAAACAGAGAGAAATAGAGAGAAAGAGACAAAGAGAAAAACAGAGAGAAATAGAGAGAATCATAGAGAAAGAGACGAAGAGAAAAACAGAGAGAAAGAGACAAAGAGAAAAACAGAGAGAAAGAGAAAAAGAGAGCGAATCCGGTGGAAAGAGAGAAAGAGAAAAAGAGAGCGAATCCGGTGGAAAGAGAGAAAGAGAGAGAGAGAGTGGAAAAATATTTTTTGACAATGATTTACGACCAGACAGCTTCGGAGACTCCGTCTCTCTCTTTTTCCTCGCTTTCTCTATCTCCGGTCCCTGGCAAAGCCCTATGAGTGTCATTTCTGTCGTAATTTTCCCAGTGTGTGTGCGGTACTCCGTAAGTCATGAATGGAATATCAATAAGTAGCCCGGGACATCCGAAGGCACACATTGTTGATATACCCAAAACGTCCCATTTAAACCCTTCCTTCATCCCTCTCCGTCCTCCCTTTGCAAAAATGTCCAACCCCAAAGCCTTTATTCCACCGCCACTCCCCGCCAGGGGAACAAGCTGAAAAGCATCTTGTAGGGGATCAAAAGCGGGCTATTCCCCTATTTATTCCCTGTCCCCACACACATCCCAAAACCCATACAAATATGATGGAGAAATGTCATTTGGATGCTTCCTTTTTTGGGGAATTTCCTTTGGAGGAAAAAAATTAGACAAAATTATGTAGTCATTGGATTGACTGGAGTATGTCCAGGGAATATCCGCTCATTTGTCTCCCTTAAATGTATCATTAATTTAAAGTTTTATTTTTGAAGTTTGCTTCGAGGCTCACGTTTTTATCGTGGGAGATAAAGCTTCTTTGGCTTCCGGTCATTCTTTTTAGAGTTTAGATGAAGAAAAATGAGAAAGAAAGATGAGAATCAAAAATGTTTGGCTTTCCAGTTTTTATAAGATTTATAGAAAGATAAAAGGGCAAAATGACTAATGGGATTAGACATTATTAAAATAATATAAATTTTATTTATATTGTTCGAATTATTGTAAATACAATAATTCACAAAGCCGTGCCCATCCTATGCGTACTTACAGGATATTTCTTTGGGCTTGGCCTAAGAGCAGAGAATTACCTGTTTAGCGTCATTCGATATTCGATTTAATCCAACGGGACATCAATAGGAGAGGAGTGGAAGCAAATGAAGCACAGAGAAGAAGGAGAGACTTCAGAAAAACTCATGTCACATTCTATTGACAGGACTCTCATGCTTTTGTGGGGAAAAGAATGTCAATTAAAAGACGTCTTCATCCAATTTGGGTTAAAAGGCTTGGGATTACCACTTTATTCTGATGGAGGAAAATGTAAGAAGCAAAGCTGGGGAAGAAGGACGAGAAAAAATGGGAGACAAATAAGAAATAAATGAAGAGATGGAGACATCTTATGGAGTATGGGATGCGAGGAAGAATTAAGGAGTGAGGCTGGAGATGGATGGGGAAAGAAACATCAAGACAAATTTATGGAAAGAGACAGAGAAATGTCGAGAGAACGAAAACGAAGGAGCGAGAGAAATGAGAAAGTATTCACATAATAAAGAAAGAAAGAAATATGCAGAGAGAAAGGCAGACAAAGAACAGGATGACGCAGGAAAAAAGAGCCAATTATTTAGAGAAGTAAACAGCGAGGAAGGGAAACAACTTGGACAAAACAGAGGACGAGAAAGCGAATATTACAGCAAAAAAGAGAGAAAGAAACAGAACCTTGGAGAGAACAAAAGAGAGAGAAAAGGGAGACAAAGAGAGGGGAAAAAGAGCGGAAACGAGAGAGAAATAATGGGAACAGAAGCGAGAACAAGAGCGAAATAAAGTAGGAACAAGCGAGAGAAACAAAGGGAGAAAGAGAGAGATATAAAGGCAGAAAAAGAGAGGGAAATAAAGGGAGAAGAAGAAAGGGAAAGAGAAAAATAAAGCAGAAAAACAGAGAGAAAAGGAAAGAAAAACAAAGGAGACAAGGAGAGAGAAATCAAGGAAGAAAATAAGAGGGAAACAAAAATAGAAAGGTAAAGGGAGAGAGAGAAATAAGGAGAGAAAAACAGAGAAAGAGAAATAAGGAGAGACAAAAACGAAAGAGAAATACGGATAGAAAAACAGAGAAAAAGCAATAGCAATAGAGAGAAACAAATATGTGGAGAGAAAGAAAAATCTGAAGAGCCGGAAAAAGGGAAAACCAATGGTAGAAGGAATAGGAAGAAACAGAAAATGGGGGGAAAGGAGCCAAAAGGGACATTAAAAGGAGTCGGAAAATCAAAGCAAAAAGAATAGCTGACAGAAAATCGTATAAAAACCTCAATGAAAATTGGAAAAAAAGAAAGAGACGTAAATAAGTGATGAGAATGAGAGAAAAGAAGAGCAAGAAGGAGATGTGAAATGAGGAATAAAAATGAAGCAAATGATGTGACAGAGAGTCGTGAATTGCTTGTGGACGAACGAGTTGATTAGGGACCTTGTTACATTAATGTCACCTCTCTAATGTTCTTTTTATCTTGTTCCTCCGGCCAGAGACGAGCCATGTCTCCCTCTCTCTCTGTCTCTCTTTTTTCTCTCTCTCTCTCTGTCTCTTATGATGTGACATGATGACTCCCTGTCACCTTCCCCCATCCTCCTCTTATCTTATTGGCTACTTCATGTCATTGAACAAACAATGTAATACATCCAGGTTTTTATATGTAAATTCAAAATCCTAACCATTTCAACTCTCCAAAGGAAGATTTTTTTTTTTTGGTTGTATTTTTCCTGTTTTCCTATACTTGACTTTCGAATATCCTAATAATCCTGAGGACACAAATGAAATGACAGTTCTGCAACAGACTTTTCCATTTCTTGGTGTTATTAACGTGATTTCCTTGAGGCTGTTTTTAGTCGAGCTTTCTCCGTTGGTTTATTTCAACTTCTCATCAGTTGCATGGATTCAAAATTTTTTGGCGAGACGGGAAAGTTGGGAAGTGTCAAGGAACAAAGTTTTGCTGGACAAACTTTCTCCTTCCTTGGGTTTTTTTCGGTTCTTTTCCCCTTTGTATCTTTTCGTAATTGTCTCGTTTTTTTCGCAGTAATACTATACTTTTTAATCGACATTTGCTTCACCTAATCTCCACTTTTTCCTTTTTCTCCGTCATCCCGTCCCGTTTTTTATTTTATCCGGCTGCAATAACGCTTTTCTCTTGACTTTTTTCTCTCTTCTGGACTGTTAATTTCTCCTTCTCTCTATTATCTACTACCTTATATTTTACTATCCACTTTTTATCTTCCCTTCTTTCCAATATATTTTTTATCTTCTCCATTATCTTTTCCTCACAAAAATGTCTCCTTTATCTCCAATTTCTTCTTTTCCTCATAAAAATGTCTCTTTCATCTTCTTTTTCTTCCAACAATATCTCTTTTATCTTCTCTTCTCTGAAATATCTCTTTTATTTACTTTCTTTCACAATAATATATCTTTTATCTTCTCTTCTCTCAAATATCTCTTTTATCCTATCTTCTCATAAATACATCTTTTATCTTCTCTTCCCTCAAATATCTCTGTTATCTTCTCCCTTTCTTCTTATCCTCACAAAAATGTCTGTGTTATCTTATTTTCCACACAAAAAAGTCTATTTTATCTTCTTTTCCTCAGAACAATATCTCGTTTATCTTCTCCCTTTTCTTCTTTTCCTCACCATATCTCTGTTGTCTTCTCTTCTTTCTAATAGCACTTTTATCCTCTCCCTTTCAACTTATGTCTTCACACACTCTTATATCTTCTTTGGTATCTTCTTTTAGTCCCAGAAATCACTTTTATTCTGTGACTTTTCCCGTACAAATACCTCTTTTATATTCTCCCTCTTCTTGTATTCCTCGCCACAATATCTCTGTTATCTTCTCTTCTGTCAAATATCTCTCCTTCCCTCTGCCTTTTCTTCTTTTCCTCGCACAAATATCTCTTTTGTCCTCTCCCTTTCCTTCTTTTTATCTCTTTGTGTTATCTTTCATTTGACGCTCACCATTTTTCCTCTCTTCTTTTCTCCCTTTTTCTCTCAATTTGTGCGTTCTTCGTGAATGCTTATGCTTCATTTAATTAAACATTATTTTAAAAAAATATTCAATATTCAAAAATGACTGCCCGACTTTTTAAAAACAAACGTAAATACTATAATATCAGCCACACCACCGACGTTATCTTCCTCTACTTTATCTATAGCTCCATCATCCTAATTTCGTATTCTTTCTCTCTCTCTCTCTCTTTCCTATTATTTGCTCTGGCTAAAAAAGGGAACTCTCCCTCTTATTTACACTTGGATCCCCTCCGACTTTCTCTCCCACCCTTTTAGCTGGGGTAAGAAAGAAAAAAAGTCGCATAAGCCGCGAGCAATCAAAGTCAGGGGGAGGAGGCAAACTTTTTTTTCCTCCTTAGAAAAAAAAATCATGAAGTCTATGCAACATGTATCTATCTTCTATTGAGGTTTCCCCATGCTTTCCCTCGAAATCCTCCTCCCCCCAAAAAACCCCACCCGTCTATTTAACATGCATGTAACCATTCTGTAATGAGAATTGAAACTCTTTTTTTTCTCTCTCTCTCTCTTTCAACTTTTTTTTAGATGTGTGGGTAAAAATCGAAGGGGAATGGGATAAGAAAAAGTTAGATGGGAGGTAAAGAGAAAGTCAGAGAGAGAAGACAGAGACCGGAACGGAGGAGTTCCGGGAGGGGGAAAAAAGTTCTACTTACGACTTTAACCCCTTGCAATAATATTAAATACTTTTTATGGGATTGACAGGATCTGCTGGAGTGTAAGGGAATTTGCCAGCAGGGGTTTTCCTTGGTATGGGGATAAAAGGATTTTTTTCTCTCGATTTCCCTCTCTTTTTTCCCTAAATTTAACTTTAATTGAGAATCCCAAGAAGTTTTCCTCCTTTTTGGGGTGAAGCACTTATGCCCGCCTACTTTCGTCATGGAATTGTCAGTTCAACAAAAAATTTGAAATTCCCGCCTATATTGCAGACTTTTTTTTATCTCAGTGATATAGCCACAGGTATTTTAGGTAGTATCATAAATAAATAATATCTCTAATAATAAAAATAAAAAATAGCGCTAGTAATAAAAAACAACACTTATAATAAAAACAAATAACGCTATAGTAATAAAAAATAACACTTATAATAAAGAAAATAACGCCAGTAATAAAAAATAATACTTATAATAAAGAAAATAACGCCAGTAATAAAAAACACTAGTAATATTAATTAAAAATAACGCTAGTAATAAAAAACACTAGTAATATTAATTAAAAATAACGCTAATAATGAAACAAATAAAACTAATAATAAAAAAATAACATTAGTAATAAAAAATAACACTTATAATAAAAAAAATAACACTAATAATAAAAAAATAACGCTAAATAAAATACAATTAAAATTCATTTATACATATATACATAAGGAAAGGAGCAATCAAATGAAGCATGATCTAACACTGCTAGCAAATATATTGTCTGATCAGTGTCAAAAAATAAATGTCTAGATATTTAATGGCCCAATAAAAATGACATGTTTTTTATCCATCCAAAACTCGCCAGAAGGTTCAAAGGAGAAGCACAAAAAGAAATCCCGACGAAAGAACTATCCAGCTTTCACCCAAAAGCCACAATGAGGAAGAGGAAGAGTTCTCTGGTTTTTAGGAGACAAATTAGCATCAGGATTTTGCATATATCTCCTATACCTTCCAGAAGAGTAGGAGAGAGAATAAGAGAAAGATTCTCCTGTCTCCCCTCCGCGTTGAAATCTTCCCTCTCTCGATTCTCGATTCTGGTAAATCCTCCGCCATCCACTTTTTATTTGAAAAGCCGCTTCCATCATGAACGTACAAAGGTATACATACTCCACATTCAACGACTGTGGTCCCAACTCAGAGCGATAAAGGGCTACGCGGAGGAATGACATAGGCTTTAAATCTCAAAGAAACCCAGAGATAACTCAGAAGAGAGAGGGCGAGAGAAAAATTGAGAGAGAGAGCGAGACTGAAGAGACACAGACAAGAGGCTGCATGAAAGAGGATGAGGGAGAAGATGAGAGAGGATGATGGGAACGGAAAGATGGAACAAAGAAAGTGTAAGCATGAGCGAGACATCCACCTTTCAGGGGGAGAGAAGACAGAGGGAAAGAAAGGAAAGGGAAAAAATAGAGAGAGACAGAGCAAGCGAGAGAATCAGAGAGAATAAGGAGAGGAGAAAAATGGAGAAAGGTAGGGAAAGAGGAAAACAGAAAAAAAGAGAGAGAAGAATATAGAAAAACAGCGAGAAAGGACTAGAGAGAGAGAGGACAAGAGAGAGAGTACGAGAGAGAAAATAGAGAGAGGACAAGAGAAAAGAGAGAGAGAGAACAAGATAAAGAGAGAGAGAGTAGAAGAGAAAAAAGAGACACAGAGGACATAAAAGCAGAGAGACAGGACAAGAAAAGAGAGAGAGAGGACAAGAGAAAAGAGAGAGAGAGAAAGGAAAGGGTAAAGAAAGAGAGGGAACCTGAGAGAATATTCTGGATAAGAAATGGAAAGATTAGCTCAATCAGAGAAAGAGCCAAGACCAAATGACAGCAAAGTGAGAGTAAAGCAGTGAGA
The DNA here is from genome assembly GCA_034698585.1 of Disparrhopalites patrizii. Lineage (NCBI taxonomy): Eukaryota > Metazoa > Arthropoda > Collembola > Symphypleona > Sminthuridae > Disparrhopalites > Disparrhopalites patrizii. The sequence goes on from JAQGBT010005885.1 coordinate 9,171, forward strand.
AAGAAAGAAGGTTTTACACCGAAGAGAAATAGAGAGAAAGAAAAGGAGAGCAGGACGGAGAGACAGATAGTAGTAGAGCGAGACAAGAGGAAAAATGAGAAGCCATTGAAAACAAGGGAGGTTTTATCAAATTTTAATTTTTCAAGTGTCACACAAGCTTCAAGGGTGCACAAACGGGGGCTTCATGCCATGATTTATTCTTTGGGTGCATTTGATTTACGCCCTCCGATCTCACTTCTCCCTTTATTCTCCATAAGACCTTCTTGTCTCTCTCTCTCTCTTTCTCTCTCATTCTCTCTTCTCTCTACTTCACTCTTCCTCCTGTTCGCTCTCTTTTCTCCTCCCAATTCCTTCTCCTTCCTCCCGGAAGAAAATCCACCGCCACTATTCCTTATTCTCCGCTGGAAAAGTGTGGAGTGAAAAATGTGGGGTTTTCACCAATTATTTCCTTTCCCTTATTATAAATGCATATCCAACCTCCTTCTTTTGCTACAACTTATGGAAAATGTATTTACGTACATGTGTACACACTTTTTCCTCAGCCTTTTCTTCAGTGCCTTCATTGCCAGGTTAAAATACTTAATGGCCAAGACAATTTTAATCGTTCTCTCTCTCCTTCTCTCTTTCTCTTCCTCTCTCTCTGCCACTCTCTCTCTTTCTCTCTCTCTTTTCTCACGGACTTCTCCCTTCCTCCATCTCTCCTCCCGCGGAACAAGATGAATCGAGGTAGACAAACTATTATTCTTGTCCCCCTCTCTTCTCCCCCGTAATTGCTTCTTCCCTTTTACAGACAAGGATTTCCTCTCTCTTTCTGTGTTTCTGTCATTCTGAAAACAAGCTCCGCTCTGTCTCCTTCCTCGGCTTTTTCCCTTTTGTTTCCACCATTTCACTTCCCATTTAATCCATCTTTCCTGCACTTTTCATTGCATCTTTTTTTGTGTATTTGTTGTCCTTTTTTTCTCTCTAATTTTCCCTTTTCTCAAGTCAAACGGCAACCTCCGTCTTCTCTGATATTTTCTCTTGTCTGGATTTTTCTTTGTCATTTGTCCTTCTCTCTCTCTCTCTCTCTCTCTCTCTCTCTCTCTCTCTTCCAGCGTCCAGAGCAATTTACAGTGGATGAGTCTCTATACAACAAGTCTCTTTATAACAACAATTCTATATAACAACATTATTTTTCCAGCCATTCGTACATGTGAAGGTGTATATTTATTGTTCTATATAACAACATTTCCCTGTAACAATATTTTTTGCCCTTCCCTTCAGAGTTGCTATATAGAGACTCTGTACATCCGAGCCGAGTGATGATGAATCTTGTCCCCTTCCCCCAGACAATTCCATGTAAATCCTGGACAAACCTTGTAATGATGCTCTTTCCCTGGAAATCTCCTCCCCTCCCGCCTGGAATCTGATCTTTTTTGTACAGGTGACCACGTAAAATAATAAAATTCCCCTTTACTATCATCTCCTTATGGTCAACCAGCCGTGGCATCAATTCTGAGAATGTTTGTTATGACTTGAACGTGCTTACGCTTCAATTGCTCATCGAACATTTGAGCAAGTAATTTTTTTTTTGTCCGAAAGAACTTTCATGCAAGAATGATTTTGTCTGGGTAAATTGTAAATTCTTTAGCTACGATTTTCATGGGATTGCGTGGGCATTGGATTTTAACCCTTTTGGTTCGGTTATAAATGGTATTGTTCAAATGCACCCACGAAACTACTCCGTGGACTGGAAGAGCAGTAAGTAATATGTATAAATATGGAGGAATGTGTCCATTGTTTTCCAAAAGGGAAATACTTTTTTACTGGTCAGAAAGTTTGGGATTCCTCAGGAAAGAAATCCAATTGTTGGTTTGTTCGACAATAAGAAATAGTGTTAATGAGGGAGAGTCAGAAGGCAAAAGAGGGAGACAAGGAGAGAAAGAAAAAGAGGACACAGACTAAGAGAAAGAGAAATAACGAGACAGAACAGCAAGCAAACAAGGAAAGATTGCTGGATTGAGACAGAGAGACGAAGAGGGATAGAGACAGATAGAAAGAGATAGATTGAGCGAGAGAATAGAAATGAGATGATATACCGAGAGCAAAAGAGGGAAGCAAATCCGGGAGGAAAGCATAGGGAGGAAAATACAGAGAGAAATCAGACAGAGCAAAGGATACGAAGAAAAGGCAGAGAGGGGAAAAGAGAAAGAGAAGGACGAAGAGAAAATCAGATAAAAAAGGATAACGAGAGAAATTAATAGAAAAATAACCGAGTGAAGCGTAGAGAGAGAAAAATCATAGTCCGAGATGGATGTACGCGGAAAGACAATTCAGAGACAATGGATAAAGACAGAAAAATCGGAGAGAAGGACAAAGAAAAAAGAAAAAAAATCAGAGAAGGACAAGGAAACAATTGTGAAAAATTATTGAGAAGGAAAAAGAGAAATCAGAGGAAAGGAAAAAGAAAAAATAGAGAAAAATCGCAAAAAAGGGAAAAGAGAAAAATCAAACAGGAGGAAATAAAAAAAATGAGAAAAATTGGAGAGAAGGAAAAAGAGAAAAATCAAACAGGAGGAAATAAATAAAAATGAGAAAAATTGGAGAGAAGGAAAAAGAGAAAAATTGGAGTTCAAGAAATAAAAGGAGAAAAAAATCAGAAAGTAGAAGAAAAAAGAGACGAAAATCAGAGATGAGGGAAAAAAAGAAAAATCAGAGAGTAATAAATAAAACGAGAGAAAAATCAGAGAGTAATAAAAAAACGAGAGAAAAATCATATAGTAGAAGGAAAAGGAAAAAATTGAGAAAAATCGGAGAGAAGGAAAAAGAGACAAATCGGAGCGAATAAAAAAGAGAAAAATCAGAGAGAAGGAAAAGGGAAAAAGAGATAGATCAGAGAGAAGGGAAAGGAAAAAAGAGATAAATCGGAGAGAAGGAAAAGGAAAAAAGATATAAATCAGAGAGAAGGAAAAGGAAAAAAGATATAAATCGGAGAGAAGGAAAAGGAAAAAATAGAAAAATCGGAGAGAAGGAAAAGGAAAAAATAGAAAAATCGGAGAGAAGGAAAAGTAAAAAATAGAAAAATCGGAGAGAAGGAAAAGGAAAAAATAGAAAAATCGGAGAGAAGGAAAAGGAAAAAATATAAAAATCGGAGAGAAGGAAAAGGAGAAAAAACATACAGAATGAAAAGGTAAAAATAGTGAAAAGCGGAGAGAAGGTAAAAGTGAAAAATCAGAGAGTCAGAAATAAAAAGAGAGAAAAATGAGAAAGTAAGAAGGAAAAAGAAAGTGAAATCAGAGAGTCAAAAGGAAAAAGAGGAAAAGCAGAGGGAGAAGGATAAAACGAGGAAAATTGGAGAGAGATAGATAAAAAGAGGCAAATCAGAGGGATGGAGAGCAATTAAGGGTGAACGAGAGGAAATAGCTATGTATGAGCCACGTCTCTCTTCCTCCGTCACTGTTTAGGAATTCTGGACACCTCCAGTTGACAAAACTTTAATTGGTCACCTTGTTCCCTGTCCACTTACACTCTGCAAGTCCTTTATCAAGCTTGGGAGATGACCAAAGGGCAGAAGAACAAATAGTATCCTTCCCATGGTCCATCTCTTTTTTCTAAACAAACACATTTGTGGGTGTGTAAAAGACAATGATTTTTTCCCTTTTCCTTGTAATGAATGATAAATGGAGATTGAGAAACCCGGCAAGGGTGAGAGTAATAGCGAGAGCTTGAGAGAGAGACGAAGAGAGCGAGAGAAAAAAAGGGAGAGAGAGAGAGATGAAATCAAGAAGGCGGAGTGTAACCACCACTATTAAAAGGTGCTTGATGGAGCCAAAATGCGTTTTGTGGCAAGAGACATTTCTTGATTTTGGAGATATTTTTTTTCGTCTGTGGGTACAAGAGCAGGTTTTTCCCCTTTTCGCCTCTGGTCATTCCTTCTCTTGCATTTTTTGGGCTTCTCCATATTTACAGAGGAATTACATCGGAGGACTGGCTCATTTTTTATGCTCATGTTTGTTCTCTTTCCAGGGTTTCTTTCCACATACGAATCGATTCCGCTTCAGAGACGAGAATCTACCCCTTTAATCCCCGAAATTTTTTTGTTTACAAACAAATGAAAAAACACATTCAGGATTTTCTACGGTGAAAAAGAAACTCCGGATTTTTCTCCAAACGGCGGGATTTCGAATTTTTATTATTTTCCGTGGCTATCCGTGTTTCTGGAATGTTGCTTTTTCCTGTCGAATTTCCGCTTCTGTTCTTTCCATGATTTTTTCTGTAGAATTTCCTCTTCTGTCCTTTCCATGATTTTTTTGTCGAATTTGTTCTTCTGTCCTTTCCATGAATTTTTCTGTGGAATTTGCT
>JAQGBT010005886.1:0-13511 GCA_034698585.1 Disparrhopalites patrizii
GTTTCTCTCTCTCTCTGTTTCTCTCTCTCTCTGTTTCTCTCTCTCTCTGTTTCTCTCTCCTTCTCTCTGTTTTTCTCTCTCCTTCTCTCTGTTTCTCTCTATTTCTCTCTCTCTGTTTCTCGCTCTCTCTGTTTCTCTCTCCTTCTCTCTATTTCTCTCTGTTTCTCTCTCTTTCACTTTATGTATCTCTCCTTTTCTGTCTCTTCTCTTTCCCTGCTCACTTTTTCTCTATCATTCTCTGCTTCTCTTTTTCCCTGTACTTATCTCTCCTTTTCTGTCTCTTCTCCTTTCCTGCTGACTATTTCTGTGCCCTTGTCTTCGTTTTTCTGTCTCCTTATTTCTCCTTTTCTATTTCTTGATTTCTCCTCCTCTACATGTTTTTATGTGCCTCTCTGATCCATGCTGAAAATTCCAATATAGTTTTTGCTCTCTCTCTCTTTCTCTCGCCACCCGATTTCTAAAAGTATAGGTAAAGAAAAGGATTTTAAGTGATAATCCATATACTCCCCTCCATCAGACAATAAGGATGATGAAGTGCTCCTGAGTGGAACCAGTAGTATAGTGGTCGGAATTGGGGGAGAGAGGATAATACTTCATCGTAATTCCTACGTACGGTTCATATCCTCAGGTGAAATCGTTTTGTCTCCCTTCACATAAAAGGGCCACTGTTATTATTATTATTGCTATTACTACTCTATACAACTCCCTCTCCGGCCACCAAACTACAGCAATCGGTCACTACTAACATTTTGGAACATTGAATGTACCAAGACCTGAGCAAAAGCCCATTAGGAGTTCTCCCCCTGTCTGCCTCCACATTTTACCTTCCAGATGTATACCTGTAGAAGATAAAAAAAAATCAAAATCATCCATACTTTTTTTTTCACCCAAACTCTCAAAGATGTGATGGTAGGAGAGAAAAAGTCACTTTTTTTTCAATTTTCACGGAGTCAATTTTTACCTGAAAAAAAAAACTTGTGTTACTTAAAAAGAAGTAAAGTACAGAGTAAAAGTTGGAAGGGGAAGTATAATACATGTCGTTTGGAGCAAGTTGTAATTGTCTACTTATGTAATGTATTGTGCTGGAGGAAGTTTAGGTTTTTTGGAGGTATATAAAACTGGTCCATAATATCCTTACTTTATTCTCTTCCTCACATTCTCAAGGCCTTTGAGTGTGTATAGTTGAAAGAATACGGGTAGGAGAGAACCTTCATTCCCTTTATAGGTGAGACTTTCAAGTTTTCCCCCCCTCCCTAATGGTACTTGAATGGTAAGGAGTGGGTAGAAATCCTACATAGTACTTACAATAAGGGATATAGAGCCAAATGAAAAGGAAAGGGATGAACATATTACGTAATAATGAGTATGTACAGGGAATTCCTCACTCTCTCGCTTTCCCTCTTTTTTTCTAAGGCTATATGTATACCCAAGCTGGACAAGTCCTTAGGGGCATTCCTTTCCTTAAAAGACGTTCTAGTAGACTAGTACGAAAGCCTTTTTTTTTTGCTCTTCATTACATGCGATGCGGAGAGAGAGACCCCTTTTTTCCAGGGCCTCATCATCATGCAATTACCTGGGATACATACATATATTTTCCCCATAGATGTAATGTACTATTCAGTATATACATGTAACATTCCTTACATATAGCAGTAATGGCCAAGGAAAAGTTTTAACTCTGGAGGAGTTATAGATAGAAGGTCTCATAAGGACATATCAAGCACTTTGGATTGTGAAGCGTGCACACACGCATGTTAGGAGACGAAAAATAAAAATAAATATTTTTCCATCCACCTACGGTTACTATGTAGTTCATTTGGTCCTTTCCATCACTACTACGTCCCATGTTCACGTGGGCCTTCATGTACAACATGGACATTTTTGGACTTTATACTCTTTTCAATTCTTCTCTATCTCCCTCTATTTCTCTCCCTCTCTCTCGCTCTCTCTCTCTCCAGAGCAAATATTTTGGAACATGTGAGGATATGTGTGTAAATACCGATAGGACACTACTACTACCAAGAGTTTGCTGAGGAAAGGGTCTTTTTTTTTTTGGAAAATTTTGTATAGAAACGATCTTGTCCCCTCCTTATCCCAGACATACGTCCCATGTGCACTTATTTGACTCTTATGTGGTCATTTTTACGTTTTTTCTCTCTTGAATTGTCCCCTGTAGTAGGGGAGAGTGGACGGTATGTAGGGGATATATGATAAGAAATGGAGAGAAGATGATTAGATCCACGCACAAAATACACTTCTTCAGTCATCCCCTTCTTGGTCATATCTTCTTTGGGACTCCGTAAAAGCTTGAGGTACTTACTCTCACTCCCTCTGTATATAAATGTGTACATGGGGACTATCTATGGATAAGCGGAGGTATGGAGAGAAAGGAAGAAATCAAGTTTTGTTTTGTTTTTGTTTTCTTCAATTTTATATTTTTTTGAACACATGTATAATTCCTCCTTTTAGGTACTCCTCCTTTGACAAGAGAGTGAGGACTGAAGGGACGTAAAAAGTTCTTGTGGAAGGAGAAGGGAAAAAGGGTTTCCGACTACTTCATATATGAGACTATGTGATGGGTTTTCATCATTTTGGATGCACATTTCTTCTTCTTCTTCTTCATCATCACCTCTCTTCCCTTGTAAAATAGTCTCTGGCCGTAGTGGTGGCTCACACTATCTCTATGTAACCTCAGTATGAGTGGAAAGGTGAGCTGAACCACAACTAACACCACCAACACTATCATCTTATCCCATGTTGGAGTATGCACATGTATTTTTCCATAGTGGTTAAAGGTAGTTTTTGGAAGGTATAAAGGAGAGGAATTCTCTATCTTCATATGTGTATTTTTTTCCCCCTACTCAAGAATACTTATCCCCATTGGAAAAAGATTATGCATTAAGTCCCTGAGTAGACTTCTTCTTTCATGCAGTTGCATGCATTGCACGTACGAAAAAACACAGTGTCCATCACACATTTCTCCCCTCTATCTCTCACCCTGTCTCTTTTCAACCCTGAGTATTTCTTCCCAAAGTTTATGTGTATACAAACTGTAATAGGAAGAATTTTTGTTCTTTTCAATTCTCTTATGGTGCTCCGTCCTCATCAACATGTGACAATTTATTGTTGAGCGGAAAAAAAAAAATCTTGTGTATTTCATAGAAGAGAAAGAGAAACACCAGGATGTGTGGAACTTATTGACCACATCAGCTGTACAAGTGTGCTTTTTGTACTCACCACGTGCGAAAAAAAAGGTCTTTTTTTCTACCCACCCTCAAATCATTTTGTAAAGTGGGGAACAGTTGTCAAAGAGAATTCTCTACAACACTTGTGTGTCATTGGGGAAAGCCGGAAACTTTTTCATGGAGAAATCACCTTGAATTTACATGACATCAATTATTTTTTTCAATACAATTTTTAAATTGTATTCTACAGCCAGGAAGAAATACCGTAGAGTGAATATTAATATAAACTGTACTGGAAAAAGAAGGAACGTGTGGGAAAGTTTATGTTGAAAAGCGGGAACATTCCAAACATTCCAGACATTTGTAGGAAGAAAACGTGGAGTAAATTACTGTTACAAAATTTCTTGAGTAAACATTACAGCGGATCTTTAAAAGTGCTTCCCTTTTCTACAACTTTTTGTTTTGCAATTGCTTCCAGTGTAAAAACAAATTGGTTATTGCCTTGGATGTTGCATCAATTCCTTGGAATTGGAGCTTAAAAAAGGATTGTGTGTGTAACAATTATTTTTATTACAGTGATTTACGAGAGTGTGCAAAAAGGAATTGGTGACTTACTTGGGAAGAGATTAATAAGAAAATTTTTGCATTTTAATACCCTTGGAATGTAGGCTTATTACCGTCCCCTTTTGTTCCTCCGTATGTAATGTGGAATAAATTGTAGTAATAATAATAATAATACCGCGCGGAATATTGGAATTGTGTGGTTGTTAGTGGGTGTTACATAGTTATTTTTTTCCTCTTTCACTAAATACTATATATATTAAATGGGAATCTTCCTCTACTTCTTTGGAAGAGAAAGGGATTTTCAAACAATTGACAGGAGCGAATAATAATAGCCCTAATAAAAAAGGACATTATTGTGACTCCCACAATAAAAGGATGACAGCAAAGTGCTTACACTGAGCAACAAAAAAAAATTATCTCTTTTTCGTTGCTTTGACACTTAAGCAAGGGGTAAGACAATTACTATTATTATTAAAATATGTATGCACTTAATGTTTTTATATATTTATTTTATTCTTCGTATCTTCACCTCATTGTGGAATGAACAATATTGACCATTTTCGTGTGGACACACGAATTACGATTATGATTGTTTTACACAACTTTATATTTATATTCTCTCGTATAATAATCACAACAATGGACGGTACAACACTCTGGGGAGCTCTTCATGCTCCTAATTGTTGAGGATGCATGTATGGTATTTATGGGGGGTTTAAAAAAAATTATATGCAAGAGTTTATGTATATTATAATCAACAAATGAAATATGAGACACTCTTCTATTTTTTTCCACCATGAATTTTCTCGCCCTTTAAATGGTGTCACATGTCGAAAGGTAAAAACTTGGTCATAAACTCCACACAATCGTTTTCTGTCGTCCCTTCTAAGTCTGCGTAGGCTGCCCCTACACATAGTTATGCCACTTCGTTAAAATAGGGGCAGCTGAGAGGACTTTTTTTTCTGACAAAAGCAAAATGTAAAAAAAAATATTGCAAAAGACAAGAAGTTGTTCTTGTTGTCCTGAAAAAGATTTCCTTTATATTCATACACTTCTAGAATTTCTATGGGAAGATCCTTTCAAAAAATGTCCTGTCCGAAAACAACTCCAGGCCCTTTTCTCCTCCCCCCGCCATAGAATGTCAGCTGACATTAAATTTCTTTTTGGCTAATGAACATTTCATCGCATCATAATAACATTAAAAACTCGTATTTGTCAACAAAATAATAACATTTGGGTCAAAGGGAAAACCAATACATTTTAATAGTATTGGAACATCCCAAACATTTTGCTCCATAACTTGTTGATTGGAGTCGTATATTTTTTTATAAGGAAATAAAACTTTCATATGTCATATGTACGCCCGTAGAGACAAGTGTGTGTCACTTGCAAAACTATAAAAGAAAGAATTATGTAAGGCAATAATGGCGTGCATATGAGAGGAGCTTTAGCGCTTGTAACAAAGATTGTGCATTCGAGTTTTTCATATCATTTCCCCCTATTTTTTTTATTATTATTATCCCTATTATCACCTTTTTCTAACATCAACATACATATAAATGGGGAGTGTATGAATCCATAATAATATATGCATTGAAAGAGAGAGAGAGAGAGAGAGAGAGAGAGAGAACGAGCAAAAAAAATTGTCTGTGGTGTGAATGCAACAAGTGTGTTGGAAAAATTTACAAGCTTAAGGCGGGGGTAATGCTACCATACAATTTATGTGAATGTTTCAGAAGTGAGAAGAATCGAGAGGTGAGAGTTTGTCTGTGATCAAAAGGGGAGGACAGAGAGAGAGAGAAAGAGGGGAAACTCGGAGAAAGGGAGAGAGCAAGAGAAAGAGAGATAGAGAGAGAGAGAATGAGAGAGAAAGAGAAAGAGAGAGAAAGGGAGAGAAAGAGAGAGAAAGAGAGAGAAAGAGAAAGAGAGAGAAAGGGAGAGAGAAAGAGACAGAGAGAGAGAGAATGAGAGAGAATGAGAGAGAATGAGAGCGAAAGAGAGAGAATGAGAGAGAAAGAGAAAGAGAGAGAATGAGAGAGAATGAGAGCGAAAGAGAGAGAATGAGAGAGAAAGAGAAAGAGAGAGAATGAGAGAGAAAGAGAAAGAGAGAGAATGAGAGAGAATGAGAGAGAAAGAGAAAGAGAGAGAAACAGAGAGAAACAGAGAATGAGAGAGAATGAGAGAGAAAGAGAAAGAGAGAGAAACAGAGAGAAACAGAGAATGAGAGAGAGAGAGAGAGAAAGGGTTGGGGGAGTTATATTATATGAGTTTGATAATGAAATATGAAAATTTTTGCTGCTCCAGGAGAATTTAACACGAAATGGTGCCACTTTTATACTCCTTCTCATAATCCCTGACTTACACATTCAAGACACTTAGGTATATATTTTTTCACTCCTCTGTCTCTCTCTCTCTCTCTCCCGTGTCTTATGCCCTTTGGTCAAAGAAACAGAGCCGGGGTCGTTATTTATCAATTTGGCGTGTTTAATAGCTTGACACTAGGTTCAACGTTGCAATTAATTAAAACGTTTCTGCTCCCTCTCTGTCTCTCTTTCATTGTCTCTCTCTCAAATGTCTCTCTCTCCCTTCCTTATGTATGCTGTCATCCTCTCTTCTATTCTCCCCTTCTTTTCCCTCCCATTCCTCTCCTTCCCTTGAATTATACAGACTCAGGTATGCCTGCATGTATTGAGGAAGGGTGAGGATAAAAAAAGTGATGGTGAAGGTTTTTTTTTTTTGTGCAAGGAGTATTATCCCAGATTTTTGTAGTTCATTGTGGAATAGTAATGATAATAGGGGAGGGTGTGAGAATTGTAAATTAGAGGACTTTGTGTGTACTCAATGTGCAAAAAAATGGAGAAAAAATGCAAGTATTTTTTTTTTGTTGCCATTTTATGTTTATTGTTAAATATTTGTTTGTATGTGCATGGCTAACTATGGTACTATTATTCCTTCCTGAGCCTATGTGGTCTTGTATGCTTTTTCTATGCATTATACAAGCTCACCAGCTCTTTCCTGACCATTTCTTGTGATCTCACAGTCCGTGTGTTTTTTCATGGGAAGAAAAAAAAATTGTGTGCAGTACTGTAAATGCATATCATCATTAGTAGTAAGTAGTGACTCTCCTAAAAGAAGGTGTGGATTATTATGATGGTCATTTTTTTTATTCCTGGAAGTCCCTCTAAGTGTATGGGGGTAGTGAATTGTAATAATAACAATTTAATCTATTTACAATAGTTTGCGAATGACTTACACTTGTGTAATCTTCAATTAAAGGGGGTAGACAGAGAAAAAAAATACATGTGCGTCAATCATACTCTTTTTCACTGTACAATAGAGTGTTTACGACCCCCGGTGTAATCATCATGTGCAAGGGGGAAAATGAGTATGTACATAATGTATGTTTTATTTTTTTTCATCATTTTTTTTCTCTCAAGATTCTTCTTTTGGGTTTTAATTTTTTTTTTGCATATACGTTGATATACGGGTGCATTTTTTTGTCTATGAGAGCGAGAGCAAGTTCATCCGCTTCTGAAGTGTGTACTTTCCCACATGAGTTCTATGGGTGTATTATTAAGAAATTATCCACTGTTTCCCCCGAAGTTGAGTAGAAAATCTCTGTGAAAGTGCCTAGTAAATATGTGCTTTCATCAAGTTCAATTGACTTTTCACACGGAAAATACGCAGTTTTTTAGGGGTAACAACAAGGATACTCTTCTGAATAACATGATCGACACATCCATTTTTTTTCTTATGTGCGCAATTTGAGAAAAAAATGGAAACAGTTGAAAGACAGAAATTTACTGAGACGCTCCTCTTTAGATATAAAATGAGAAATTCTGGAAAAAGAATAAAAAGAAATAATACCCAGAAAATAAGAAGAAAATAACAAAATAGGGTCCAAACTAGAAAAAATGATTGCACAACCTAAATCACACGAGGAAGAATGTGAATTGAATTAATAATTTTTGCGTGTACCTTTTTTTTTTTCAAAGAAAAAACAGGATCAGGCAAAGAAAAGAATGACCTGTTGCATTTAAGTGTACTCCCAAGAGTTCTTAAGCTGTCAAAAGGACGCATATAAAAGGAAACCAGACTAAAATATAGATTTCCCCAAATTTCTCCAAGAATTGGAAAAGTGTGTATTGTACCCCGTAATATTTGGTAGATAGATTTATTTTACAAGTTTTTTTTATAAGTTGTTCAGCAATTATGTTTTCACTGGGAGCAACAAAGCGCATAGGAATCTCTTTTTGCCACAATTACTATACTATCGTCCCCCTTCGAACCTCCCACCACACGTACGTGTCTTATGAACATGCATTTACACATCTTCTTTCCATTCCAGTACCTGTGCAAACATCTAGTCAACCTCTGCGAATAAGCTCACAGAGATCAAGTGTAAATACGTTCAACTACACATTACATATATGCCCAATTATAGTTTAGCCAGCGAGAAAAGGTTAAGAGAGTAAAGAGAAAGAGAGAGACATATTATATAACGCAGGAATTAGTAACGAAAAATAATAGAAATGTGTACCTCAAAAATATAGACACAACGCCGAATGTATTATAAAACGTATTGACCGTATATTCCTCTGCTTGCTATTGTAACCAAAATATAGTACACCCCGCTTGACTCTTTCCGGGTGTCCTTGTAACCACATAAATCTGAAGGTATATCTATATATGTATGTATATGCATACATATGTGCGTGAAGTATGTACCTACAGACTTGGACTGACTTGTGAATAATGATCAACGATGCGTGTAATTATATCCAGGTAAAGAATAGTTATTAGCCAATAAGCACAAAAGATAATGTTTCTATACACTATCGCACTCCGAAACCTTGCGTGGATCATGCATGATGGAAGGAGAGAGGCAGTGCGAGAGAGAGAAATGGAAATTGAGAAGGGGCATGGAAAGATACAAACACGTAAAGCAATAGGTGAGAAAGGAAAGAAGAGAGGAAATTCCTAACAAAGAATAATATAGAGAGAAAAACGGAGAAAAAAAATCAAGAGAGCAAACACCGGAGAAAGAGCGAAAGATGGAGAAAAAAATACAGAGAGAGAGAAAGACCAAAGGAAAAAGAAAGAAAGAGAGAACTAGAAAAATTGCAGAAAGAGATAGAGAAAAAGACAAAAAGAGAGCAACACACAGAGAGAAAAGGATAAAAGAAAGAGAAAATTATAAAAGAGGGAGAGAACAGGATAAAATAGAGAGAGAAAAGGATAAAAGAGAGGGAGATGAAGGATAAAAGAGAGAGAAATATACAGAGAGAAAAAGAGAAAAGAGAGAGAAAAGGAGAAAAGAGAGAGAAAGAAAGAGAAAAGAGAGAGAAAAGGAGAAAAGAGAGAGAGAAAGGCAGAAAGAGAGAAAAGGAGAAAAGAGAGAGAGAAAGGCAGAAAGAGAGAAAAGGAGAAAAGAGAGAGAAAGAAAGAGAAAAGAGAGAGAAAAGGAGAAAAGAGGGAGAGAAAGGCAGAAAGAGAGAAAAGGAGAAAAGAGAGAGAGAAAGGCAGAAAGAGAGAAAAGGAGAAAAGAGAGAGAGAGAAAGGCAGAAAAAGGGGAATGTATATAGAGAGAAGGACAAACGTGAGAGAGAAAGTCATAAAGAATAAAGGAAGAAAAAAAGAAAGACAAAGAAAAAGAAAGAGATAGAAAGACAGAGAGAAAAGTATGTGGATTGAGAAAGACATACAGAAACAGGGAGAAATTGACAGAAAGAAAGCTAGGAAAATACAGAGAAAGACAGCGAGAGAGAGACGGAATAAACGTAAGGGAAAGACAAGGAAAGGGAGAAATAGAGAGAGATGCAGAGAGAGAGAAATAGAGAGAAAGATCCAGAGAGAGGAATAGAGAGATACAGAGAGAGAGAAATAGAGAGAAAGATGCAGAGAGAGAGAGAGAAAGATGCAGAGCGAAATACAAAGGAAACATATTTTTTCTTGACCTTCTATCAAAATGCAGAGTAATGAACAGAAATTACCAGTGTATACATATAATACACACAAGACTCCATCCATAACTTGGTAGTAATAGGATGTGCATGCAACCAGAAAACTTGAAGGAATTTCTTGTTGTCCAATCCTCAACCATGACTCGGTAGTGCTCGTGTATAGAGATAACTATTTGTCGGTGTATTTATAAAGCCATAAAATTTGAAGTAAAAACAACAACAGCAAAAAAAAAGTTCGTACTCACACACGTAGTACTAATAGTACAACTTATCATTTATACCAGTCGGAACCTCTGTTCTCCTTCATGCTAAATACCTTATAAACCCCTCCTATGTATGAGAATATCAATTGACGATAAGCAACTAGCCCTTTCACACAAATATCTTCCAACTAGGGTTTCTACTATTCAAAGTTGACTGAATAAAAAAAATGTAAATGAACTGTATCTCTTATAGCGTGTGAAGTGATCCAAAGTATATATAAACCACTTGCGAATATTGGCCTTTTGATTGGAATAAAGGGAAATGACGTCATGGGGGGAAGATGCTGATTTTTTTCCCTCTCATTGTATACCACCAACTATCCAGGAAGGTTAATGGAGGCAACTGACACCAAGAAAATCTTTTTGTATATACAGTTACATATATACATTTTTACGTAGAGAAGGGGAAAAAAACATGAAATAATAATGATTGCATAAGATAAGTGGATTATGATCATGTTCAGTGTGTGGGCGCACCATTAAGTAGTAGTAGTAGCAACATTCTTTTTGAATCCTCATTGCACCCACCTTTTTTTTCGAAAAAAAAACAAGAAGAAGAAGAGAATATTACCCTCCATATGTATATTGTACAAAACTAGTGGGGTCTTTCCCTCCCTGAAAAAAGTCTTTCTCCCCCCCCCCTCCACGCTTGTGACAAGGGCAATTATATCCGACAAATATTTATTATTTCTTGCGCATCAACAAATACACTAAAGGGTTAGGATGTGCATCTCTCCCTCTCTTTCCCCTTCTGGCTCTGTAGTATAGTCGTAATACTTGTTCCACCTCCATGTTCAGTAGAAAAAAAATGTGTAAATTTGTACGAGCCAGTGGGCTTGTGCTTTTTTTTTTTTTTTGCAATATATATATATTTTTTAATTTTATTTTTCAATGTGTGCAATGTCATTTAACGTAATACCTTTTTTTTTTTTGGTGGAGTATATTGAAAAAACAACTTGAAAAGTTTGTATATGCACATACACACAGGAGAAGATTCTGCAAGTTGCTTCTCTGCTAAAGGAAATCCTCGAAAAGTGTGAGGGGAAACAACCCATTTTAAAAAAATCTTCTCACCTCCAAAGAATGCTTTGGGGGGGGGGAGACAGAAAATTGTTTTTGTTGTTTTTCTTTACTGCAACACTTGATAATATAGATGAAATGGCACCGAACTCACCTTTTCGGTGGATGCACGTAGTAGTGGTATTAACAACAACAATAATAAGGTGTAAGCACTGCTTGTGGAAATAATATTTGTTCTCTCTCTCTCTCTCTTAATCTTCATCTGGTCGCACACTTTGTAAAATATCCAAATGCATATTTTTTTTTACCTACATGGGTTTCAACATGTGCCTTTTGTCTCTGAATGTATGTAGTGTGCATTAGTAATATAGATATTCAACTGGGAGGCATCTCACCAAAAACAGCTGTGTCTCCCTATAGTGCTCATCATAAATGGTGTGCTGATGGCCGATAGGAAAGTTTGACTGTAAAGGCATACTGAGAGAAAGAAAGAGAGAGAGAGAGAGAAACAACAACAAGATGAAAACTTTCACGTTCACATATTTAGCTTTTAACATGGGTTTGCTCAATACTTTACGACAACAAGTAATATTATTTCTACGAGTAAGTGCATCCTATTGGTCTCGTTCTCATTATGACTCCTCTGCTCCCCCCTTTTTTTTAATATAAGTGCTTTCATAAGCGATTCTTCATATCAATGACTGTAGTACATCATATTTTCTTCAGATTTTTACCTCTCTCAATGTGCTCTTCCCTAAACATCCTCTCTTGGCTTGCCATGAGGCTTAACATGTCAAGTATGTCCTTATATTACATATATAATTACATTACACATCTTACGTGGACACATAGAGAGAATGCTATAGAGAAATTCTTTGTCTCATCACGTACTTATATTAAAAAAAAAAAAAAACTCCCCTCCGCCACTTGCTCACTGTTTTTCTTCGTTTACAACCAACACACTTATTATATGGGTGTTACTATATGAGCCATTATGTGTGTCTATTTTACCTGGACGTTAATGTGTTGTGTAAATATGTACATACATACGTGGAGGTCCTCCATACAACTTATTATTTTTGGGGGCAGTAATAATCTATAGCCTTGTGCATATTTGGAGTACCTTCATAGATAAGGTATATAGATATAATTTGTATATGTAAATATATGTACAAATGTAGTATGGTACTACAGAGTCACTGTGGACTTTTTTGAAGGAGCTGATGGTTGCTAAACTTGTACTACTACTATTATGACTACTCCACACCACGCTTTTTTGAGTGGTGGTAGCAGGGAAATATGAAGACTTTTGTGTGCGTGTGTGCATCATTATTTGTATTAATTGGTTGTGTTCAATTCCTATATTTTCCACTTTTTTTTTTTTTTTTTTGCAAATGTTTACAGTGGGAAGGTAATAGTCATGAGGGAAAATGGCGTTGGCGGGCTTCTTCTTTTTTTTTTCTTACAAATATATTAGGTATACATTTGTATATTGTACTATTATGGCTTTCCTATATATCCACTCTCACACAAGGCTGATGGGGTTCCGTGTCTGAGTATTTTATGATGACTGTACGGAGCTTTTTGATACATCTCACCTTGTGATGGAAGGGGACAAGAAGGAGATGTGGTGTTGTTTGGGGATTGGAATGATTGTTTTTTATGATCATTATTTTATGCATTTATGTCTTTTATATGCATTTTTTAATACATGATTTATATAGCACATGTGAATGGTTTTTGGTTTCAAGTTCGCCCCATACAAAATCAGATCGGAATGAGTGGGAGCGTATAGGTTCAAAGGCGTTCTTTCCCCCTCAATTTGTGATGGATTCCACAGGGAGAATCTATTGAGGAGTGAGTAGCATTAGTAGTAAAAAAGGGGGATGACTCCGCATATCTTTGAGCCTTGATGATACTCTCTCTCATCTCCAAAAAATTCCCTTCTTCTGTTCACAATTCCTTTTGCATATATGTACTTCTCCCTTTCTCCGCTCTTTCACTTCTTTCTCTTTTTTTTATGTTCAAGAATTTTGTTTTCCAATCTGTATCAAAAGATCTCTTTCTCCACAGTTTCCTTCCCGTACAGGGATTTTAGATTGTTTTTGATCGTGTGGCTATAGCTTATATAGTATATGACTTTTCCTCAATTATATAGTAATATGGGGCTCAATCGTCTCCGTGATATTTTCACACTGTTTTCTCTCCTTTTTTTCCTCCTTTGATCATCTACAATCACTCACGCCTCCACTGTGTACGGGGAAAGATTTATTGGTCTTCGCCCAAGTCTTCTTCATACATGTCATTCAGAATTTGGGAGAGGGAAAGGGAAGGAAAAATATAATAGTAGTAATTGGCGTGTGCACAACTAGTCAAGTCTCCATTTGGGGGTTATCGGGAAATGAATCCACGACACGGGAGTCGTCTCTCTATCTCTCTCTCTTTCTCTCTCTCTCTTTCTCTCTTTTTCTTACTTTTTCTCTCTCTTTCTCTCTCATTCTCTCTCATTCTCTCTC
>JAQGBT010005887.1:0-13510 GCA_034698585.1 Disparrhopalites patrizii
TCCAGCATACATTCTCCAGCATACTGGAGAACTCTCCAAAGTATCCCTCCCAGAAGAATCCCTTCGCGGGGGATACTTTCACATCTGATATAACAGCGTCAGAATCCCTTGGAGACCCTTGGGATACTGGGGATTCTCCTACAAGTTTTATGCGGGAAGACATCGGAAATGCGCACTGTCCCAGCTGCTAAATCATGGCGCGGGGCCGACTTTTCGGTGTATGCGCAATATGGGTATTTTACATTGTTGGCAAAAAAAATTTTGCCGTTTTGCGAGGACGGGCTGACGGTTAGGTAGCAGGACTCATTACAAAAACTGCTACAAAAAATTACGCTTTTTACACGTCTAAAAATTTTTGTGACCATTGCGCCGCAGCAATGTCACAACGTGACCGCGAGGTTAAACTGGTTGGGCACCCCTGATTATGGCATACAGTATTTTTAGTACAATTTTGTGTCCAACCAGCTTGTGGCAATAATAGGATGTCGATTCAGTCGATTGTCGAATCCTGACTCATGACCCTTTTAGGACGTAAATTAAATACGAATACGCTCTAGAAGCATACGAACAAGAAACGAATAAATAGTTAATAGTGTACTGTATCTTTCAAGGCGTACTGGATGTAGGTAGATGTATGTCAGTGTTTTCAATATATTTTTTCTACAGAAATACCAGTGCTGCAATAACATCTATGTCTGTAGCTGGACAAATTATATCTGTATACTTGCACACACCATTCCCTTGATGAAATAAGTAAACGCAGAGGGGGGAAATACGTTGCATTATTGTTATTATTTCATGCTTTGCCATGCCAAGCGATATTCACTATTATTTAGCATTACTGTCCAATTATTATGGTGCTCAGTTTGGAACGCCTTGAGAGTTACAGGTAGAACGGTTTAAACAACGTACATGAACCCGGTGTTCCTATGGAGCATGAAATGCTGTAACCGTATGAACATCATTAATCACAGCTACCAATATTTTCTGAAGTGCTATCGTCGATAGCCCACATGAGGAGTGAGGTGATAACACCTGACATTTTCCATGTCTCCGGGGTTAGTATCTAATTACTACTGCATTTTGCACCTGCTCACAGAAATGATCAATGTAATCACTCTTTCTCGTGCGTATGGACAAAAGTTGAAAGAAAAACTGTGGGAAAGAGATTCGGAATAATGTGATACGACTCTACTATTTTTACGAAAAAATAGAGATTTTGCGTTTTGATGGATTTGATCAATTTATGCATTACGCTTGGATGAAGATGATCAAATTATATACTTCACTCTCGATATGTACGTATAATATATGGTCTTATTTGTTTCTAGACCACTCACGAGGGACACTTTTCAGATGTCCCCTGCCTTTAGAAAAGAGAGTACCATTAATGTGTAGGTATTTACAAGGGCACCTCATGGGTGAAGCAGCTCGAATGGATGTTGTGTTGTTGACCTCCGAGGTTACTTTGAAGATTGCGGCCTGTGAAACGCCAATTTTTTAAATGGGATTTAACATACGAAATTGGATTCACCAAAAGGGCTCCCCCCCGTTGCAAATTTTTATTTCCCCACATTTTACTCCGGGCGTATAACTACATGCAACGCGCGTGAAACTCCTGCATATTTTAATTTATTTCTTCTCATTTTTATCTCTTGTCTTTACACTAGTACTTTAGTAGGACGCAGACATTTTCATAGTGTACACCTTGGTTTGTTCGTTTTGGTTTAAAACCAGTTTTTATTAATATGCATGTTGGTATTATACAAGTACATGTTTAAATATTTATGTATATGCATAGCACATTTTTTCATTTCAAAATTAATTATTAAGGGAAAGGTGCATACAGCATGGGATAGTTTAAAAAAATAAACACGTTTAAATCTGTTAATTTCGTTACCTTAGCTTTGATTATCCGGCAAACAAATTACAACATGAAATGGGAAGTATAGGAAATACATAAATTATTATCATTTATCTTCTTTCACTAAACTCTAAGGAATTAAATAAACATGATTACATCTACACACATCGACTCTGTCTACGTCTATTTCTAATTTCTACACATACGTTATAGCAATTTTGAAACACTTCACATTCTGAATAATATCTATTCGCTTGCCCTTCCGAACGGTGTATAAATTGTCCAACTAATATGATAAATGATAATGACACAATACCCGAACCGAGGCAAACTGTAAAACTACCACGGTGGCACAGACACATAGGATTTTAATTTAAGATTAATGAATACAACGACATGCGTGTACCTGTTTCTCTAGCTAAAACGATCGTTTCAGCCGCCGAACGCTAAATCTCTAACTTTTTGACGTGGTTGCAGTTTAACTGACTTAAAACACATTTTAGATGTGTCAAAACTTTAAAATGATTTGTAGTCATTTATCCAAAGCAGTTATTAATTACTCCGAAGCTATATACATCCACAGTCTTGATCAACAAAACCATATGTAAAGGGGATATATATGTATATTTGTAGACAAAGTGAATAAATTAAATAAATGACACGAGCACGCGTGTGTTCATAACACAATAGCCTTTTCCTTGGGAGCTAGAAAAACTTGTAGTCGCACCACGGTTAGCACAATTTGGGTATTTCAGAAATCAAGCTAAATACAGTAAACAATAAAAAATTTAAATAGCTCTTAATAAAATAATTAGAAAAATTGCGTATAAAATCTCGCACGTACTCAGACACTGTAAGGAAGGCATCACAACAGAGTCTGGAACAGCTGTGAAGTCAAATTCAAGTCTTATGACTGAAATATTTAGTTTCTGGTTTCTAACGACAGCTTTAATTGCAACCACTTGACTAAGGATCATGTAAAACTTGCAAAGCAATGCATTTTTCTTAACGTTCTTTGTAATTATTAGAATTATGCATCCTTTTCGGCTTTACATCTTATAAATATGAAGATTGTCCATCAATCTTTTTTGCTACGAGAAAGAGGTTTATTATGAGGAGGAATTGCAGCACTTTTTACTCCGATGTGCTCATTCAATGTAGAAGATTATGGTATTTTGACTTCAGTTTTTCTTGGGAAACATTTCTCGCAGTTATCCTCTTGCTTCTGTATTATGTAATGTCTTTTCTTGCAACAATTGATTTAGTCTAATGGGAGATTACACAACGCACACAAGACTCTTCTGTGAACTTTAGCGGAAAATGTCATATGAAATTCTTTACTTAAAGCCTTACTAGTTATGCGATTGTGCGGGTGAAGTATGTTTTCTGCTATCATATGCGTACTTCGAATCAATTAAGAAGGTTAAAAATTTTGACTTTGTTTCTTGGAATCTCCCCATCCATCCCAAGACCAGTCATCCGATTTTCTATGCCCTTTGCTAGCTTTCTTTGTAGTAGATTCGTGCATATCTTGAGACTGGTATCCACCGCCGGAGTTCCAATCTGCTCCCCAATCTTCCCAGCTTTCACTATTTTTCCTGTAAGTCGAAGACAAACATTAAACAGCCTGTCAACAGAACAAGAACCACCACGTATACTCGACTGTTTTGCGCATGTACCTGTTGCCGTTCGAGGAATCCGCTCCGCCGCTATTACGAAGAGAACTTCTTTCACTAGGTACAGTGTCAGGAATTTCCATATGTCCGTAACACGATTGGGAATGTGTTAAATTATTGCTAGAAGCAGACGCAACAATACTGGAAAAGCCATCTTTTAGTCCTTTTTTGCTTAGTTCCGACACCTATAAAGTATTTCAATTTAATTACCATACAGATCATTTCGGAAACTTGCGAATAGACAAAAACAACGTTCTTCCTACCTTTTCCGTCACGGAACCACCTATTTCCGCCGCTTTCTGGGTAGCGATTTCTCCTAGTTTAACAGCATTTTCACTAGCTTTAGAAGCAACTTTGGCGGCAGCGGTGGAAAACAAACTCCAACCTTGTGTTAACGAAGTCAGAGTAGATTCCAACAAATCATTTGATGCTGGTTTTGTCTGTTGATCCATTGTGTAGCCGAATCCAGTGTATCTTCCTCCCTCTGGAAACAATTAAGCATATTAACTGTAGTTACCAAGCTGACGACCCATTTTTAATAAAATTATTCAACCCGTGAATACTTTAAAGTGAACTGTCTCACCCGCTGGAGTTAATTCTGATGATCGAGCAGCATTCTCCAGTTTTTTCCTATCTGCGTAGGTAAGACTTGCGGTACTCGGCCCATTTTGGTAGGAGCCAGCATCGTAATCCTGCCCTTGTTGATAGGAATCCGAAGAATAATTAGTGGCACCGTGGCTGCTTTTTGGAAAAACAGGGGTTGACGAGCTTTTGGGGAAATTGCTGGAACTGGAAGAATATGATCTATTATTATTATTACTACTGCTGTTGCTTTGTTGATAAGACGACGACGACGATCCACTTGATCTTGCATTAACAGTACTTGTGGATGCTTTCTTTTTGCTATTTGCAGCGTTCCAAGTCTCTCCTTGAGCCTCTGTGGAGATCTAAAAGTAAAAACAACTCGAATGAGCGCACCAATTAAACTGTGAACGAGTGTTATGAACCCAGATATCGCTTCTCTATTTTGCTCAAAACTGAGTCTGAAACAGTCTGAAAGTATTCCTACTTTCAATGATTTTAGTTGAACAAAGGCATATAATTAATTATTGTGATGGCGACAATTAAAAACAGCTTACCTTATCCCGGTACAATGCCGCTGCCGTAGTGTTGTACTTCTGCTGAAGACTCAAGTTATCGTCCCAATCCGGTTGGGATTCCAAAAATTCTCGAGCTTTTCTATTTCCACCTACCTAGGTTTTAAAAAAGCATAGTATTAAATGTTGTTTACTTTCTGCTGCTGTTTTCTATAGTTAAAAAATACCTTCATTTTCTCCAATTCAATGTCTTTCCATTTATCCATTGTTACAGAGCGTACAAATGATATATGTACACCCAATCCTCGGTGCTTGCCAGAGCACTCTAAGCAAATCCAAATCCCATACGTAACTGACACCCATTGAGGATTGTGAACTCCGCACTCGAAGCATTTCTGAAATAGCAAAGAAAACTACAAATTTAGACAAAGGCTTACACATAACCAAATAGTAATGGTAATACCAAATCAATAGCTATACGCTATTACATCGTTCGATCCTACAAATGCGTTAATATGACCATAACCATGAGAAACGAGAATCTCTTCGAACAGTGTTGGAAAGTAATACATATTTATTTACTCCAGTCATTGACGTTCTCATATTTTTGCCAAATATTACGATGAACCTAATTCTGACGGAATCCACGATAAAAAATAAACTGCAAAAACTCTACAAAAGTTCTTTTCAAGGGTAACAACAACATATATCTAATCATGCCTTCTGAGTCAATAAACTCCATGTTAAGAAATGTGTTAAACCCGTAGTGTGAAGTATGCCAGGCTCCGTTGATTATACATCTACTTCAGTCAGCGGTCGCAAAGGAACATGGTCGCCCCTCGGCAACATAATTATGATGGTTACATCCATCGCTTACACAAGGGACTCACAAAGGACACAAAGATATCTATTTTCTAAGGAATACACATATGTTAGATATACAATGTATTGTCGGTCTTAAAGCTAATATCTGCCATTATCTGTTATTGCTTAGAAAAAGAGAAACTCGAATACATTGAATGGACAACTCTACCAGACTTACTATACTCGGTGTTACATTACAACTTGCAGTTTTTCAACAAAAACGTCGCCATATTTAACGTAGGCAACAAATCCCATCCACACATTTCTTTCCATTGAAACAATGATCACTCATGAAATACCGTTCTACATTAACACAATTGAACCTATCATTTGAAAGGGAATGTAACCATGAAATTAAATAAATACAAATGAAGGTAACTGACTGTGTGACGAGAAATCGGTTCCTATATCTCATCAAGAATTTGCTATTGCCTCTAAATTAAACAAAAGCTAAAAAGAAAAATAACATCAGAAGGTCCCAACTTCCTGGAAATGTCCTCATGTATCATCTACACATATTAACATAGATCAAATTCATTTCCATATGCTACATGAACCTCTGGAAAGGTCAAGAAAAAGTCTACAATGACAAGGAAAATCCCCACAAACTCACATTATTATCCTCCTTATGTCGTAGTTCCTGTAGAGTTCTTCTACTTCTTGGACTAGCCATTTCACCGTCAAAGGGTCGAGATTTAAAGCTCCTTCCGGGTTCCAACGACTGTAATTAATTAAATGCTGTGAAGAAAAGGCTAAAAAAAACGTCTCCCAACGTAAAAAGATCGAGCACCAATGGACCTTATATTGTATTATTGTAATTTCACCATCCACAAACACTGGGAAAAGACAGAAAAAGATTATACTCTCCGTTCAAAGACCTCAACCATACGGGTTAAAACCGTTAAAAGACCGACTTCATCTGTCATCTGCTTGAAAGTCCTACTTTTTAAGATGAAAAAAAAAAATTACTCACACCGAGTCACCAAGTCGTTCAATCAGTGAATTTAAGTGACTAGCGAAGTCACAATATACAAAGTTAGAAGTAAAATGGATTTTTGTGATAAAAAAAAACGAGGTCTTCGAACGTCTTCGTTTTCAATAAAAGGTCTTAGGTCTCTTCATGTTCTTCTTCCTCTATGAAATAACTGTATAAATAAGTAGTAATAGTGACTTTCCCGTACGTATTTTTTTTGCCAGTTATTCGTATAAAATGGTATAAAGAACAAAAAAACGATGGCCACTATATGCAAGAAGATACTATAAAAGATGTATAGATGGAAAATATGTGTGCTTCTCTTATCCTCCGTGTCCCATATGGCCGTATGGCATGGCACATTCTCACGTCATTCCATGTGCAATTGAACTTCACACAAATTTCTATTTTTTTGGTGGCCAAACATCCTTTTTTTTACACGTCAGCTAAATATTCCAGTTAAGTAAATAAGATTTACCCCATTAAAAAGGTATTATTATTATTATTATTATAGTTTTCACATGTCGACAGTCGACACTTTGTAAGGTTTCCTTCAATAAAAATAACCCATTTTCGCATGTCTCCCCGTCCAACGCAAAGCCGATAATGGAGGAATAATTAAGCCTCTCTGACAATGCCAGAGAGCCCGATAATGGGGGGAATTTATGACATTTTGGTGATAATTAACATTATGATGGTAATTTTAATTTTTGCCGTTAATTGCCCAGTCCTGTTAAGTAAAAAGCATGGCACAATTTCAGAAAACGTTTGGGTGTTTGTAGTTTGTCTATAAGTTGATTTTGACGCTATTTGTGGACGAGACTCGATCATTCCTATGCTCGTACATATTTGTTAAAGGAATTCTCCTCCCAAAAAAGGCATCCTTTATTCCGTTGGACTTTCACTTTTTTCAAAAATTTTTACCTCAGTTTTGAAAAAAAATGTATATACATTATACCTAAATAAAGGGACATAATCACAATTAGTTAAACGAATAGAAAGAGAAAATTCGAAATAATTAAATATTTATAGAGGCCTCAACGAAAAATTTATACCCCCCACCGCAATACGGCAATGTTGAAGGACAGTGCAAAGATTTATTCCGTACAGAATTTTATTGCAAATCTAGACAAAAAAATTCATTCCGGTCTGACAGAGTTTGACCAAGCTATGACATTTTTTCAAAAAAAAAAAAACGTTTTAAAATCTCAATGTTTTTTTTTATTTTGTCTCCGGTAACTAAAATTTTATATTCCCTCGCGATCCTTAAAAATTGGATGGACGTGCTCCCTGATCAGAATTTTAGTGTGGATCTAATAAAAAATCCCCATTTAGATCAAATAGGAATTGACCAAGTTATGGTGATTTTTCCGCACCAAGTTCAAAAATAATAATTTTAGATCAAACCGAATTTTCATTTTGCTTTTAGGGTCTAACAAAAATTTAGTGAACGGTTTTCTGAGAAAATTGAAAAGTATCCATGATTTTATCCAGCTGAATAATACAAAGAACTATAGTGAGGAAAATAGATGACGTGGTCCGCGTCTGCAAAAATGCAAACGTTTTTTACTCACCCACGACTATGTATTAGCTTCTTCCTTCTTCAAAGGAATTCCATGGACATTGAAGGATTTGAAGCAACCTTACTCAAGTAGGAATACAAAAGGTCTAAAAATACCTGTGTGCAAAGGAGCTAAAAATTAAAGACTCATCCCTTGTCAATCAAGGACACGAAAGTCTATTTGGGATGCTTGAAGTGCTTTACACAAAAAATGGTTATGAAGTTATGATTTATCTCCAGTGTCATTCTTTTCCCATCAAATACGACATTCAAGGCGAAACTCCCTGCCGTCGCTGGTAAACTAGAGAAACTAACGCCCGTTTCGCGGGATTTAGTTTCCAGCATGTGTCGGCAGCACATTTGACGGCCTCTGTAAATACTGTGGGTGTTTATTACTATTTATTAGTGCAAACCATAAGTCAGCTCTCAAAGAATTTGCGAATATTGCCCAGCAATGCACTGGGACGACGAATGAAAACGAACTCTGGGTCAGACAATACAAGTGATTAAGTTAAATAAGTCAGTAAAATAAGAAAAACGCCCGTCCCTTGACCCCTCATTGCTATTTTCAAAGAGCCACCCTCCAATCTTATTTTTTTGCACATAAGACAAGGCACAGGGAAAAGCATGCCATTTTGCCCATAAGAACAGCATTGTGCAAAATCCAAAAGTTTACTCACTCTTTCATTCATATACAGATAATTTCAATTACGATAAATAATTATCTCCCTCTCCCTATCACAAGGAAAGGGGAAGTTTTGTTTCCCAAATGACACTTTTTGCCAAAAGTCATCACTAAATTATATATTATATTCCTTTTTTTAAAAACAAATATGTTCCAATATACAACCGCATACGCTTCTCCCAGATAAAAAAAATGAGACAAGTGTCCCCCATTGAAAGTGTTTGTTGTTTGTCATCATGAGACTAATGTGTACTTGCAATGAAAGGGGTGAAAAAAATCAAGTTAGTGAAGAAATCGACCTTTACAAGCCTCCGAAGCTCCCTGTTGCATAAACAATAGTGAGAAAAACACTTTCATGTGCTCCCTACACTGAATAATACTGTAATTTGCGTCGAGTGCCGAGTCGACATTTTTTTTTCGACCTTTGTTGTTCGTATCAGAAAGTCACTTGAGAAAGTACTCAATTAACTGCATACTGACATAGAGAAGTCAAGGAAGGAATTCTTCCCGTATCATGTTATGCATTTTGGCAGGGGACAGAGGAACTTCAATTAAAAACACATGACTCCTCCGTCACATGCCCTTTGTTGATTCTTTGGAAAACATTTTAATTTCAAATTGGGGAAAACACGTTACAATTCAGTTAGTTTGTAGGGTTAGGCTTTTGTGTTCCGAGTAAAGCGTAAAATTAGATAAATTATAAAAATAGATTGATAAAATTGAGAGTAAAAGTACAGTACGGGGATGGATGTAGGGGAGGGGCCGGGGACGTGACTTGTGGGTGGACCCTCTGGCCCGGCCATATGACATATTTTGTATTATGAGAGCGTATGAGAGAGAGAGAGAGAGAGAGAGAGCGGAGAGAGTGAGAGAAATATTTTTTGAATGAACCATGAACCTTGTATGTATGTAGTACATACATTACATATGTACATATATATGTACGATATATAATAATCTATATAGTTTGTTTACTTTATATTGCTTATATAACGTGTTTTGTCCATTCTTCCTTGTCATATATATGTTTTCATATGCTCCTTACATGTATTAAAGGGGTCGTCCATATGTATGGGGATTATAGGGGGGACAGTATGTATGTGTAGGCCCAATGGGGAATTTTGACAATGAGAGAGAGGATGAGATGAAGGATATAGGTATATATAGTACGTGCATATGTATGGGATATATAGCATATGCAGGTATGGGCTCGACAGCTCGACGTCGACGTTCTCCTATGGACATGGATTGTGTGTGTGGCGGCCAGAGGAGCCGTTTGGTGAAATCCAAGTGACGTCATTCCTGCATACGTGTTAGTCCTTGAGTGACAAGCGAAGATTCAAGATTGTTTCAGAAGTTTTTCCTTCGATGAGAGAATCCGCACACTCACTTCATCCCAAACTTGTCTCCTTTATTTTTTTGCTTTTCATCATCTTTATTAAATTCCTTGGGAAAAAATAAATTTTGCATCATCAAACAACTCGGAATACTCTGGATTTTATAGGATTTTTCATGTTCCTAAGAGGAATTACTTAAAAGTTTGGTGCAGTTGTTAGAAAAAGTTTTAAAACCCCCCCAAAAAAAAAACAAAAATTTAAAGATGTTCCTCTGGGACTGGTTTACAGGGGTGTTAGGATATTTGGGTAAGTCCATCCTGTTTTTTATATGTTCGTTAAAGTGTGGTGTATACTGGAAAACTGTTTTTGAGGAGGATTTAAACGGGGTTGAGGTGTTCCGAAAAGATGGGCTGAGATGGTTGCGTTTTCTTTTGGAGGGGGAGAAAGGCCGTAGTTTCGGGGAGCTGATTTCTTGTACTGCCCGTCATCTCTCCTGAGGAAAAAAAAGAGCGGGCATAGATTGTTAGACAGTTCTGAAACTAGTGTGATAGGGTTTTCATTTCCTGTGATTGAAAGCATGGATGGGAACGTTTTTACAATGTTGGGGTAGACAATTTGAATGGGGAGGAGGGGAGAAAGAAAGTTTTTATTAGTGGACCGAATTTTTGTACTATGTGAGTGTTGCGTAAATGTCTAACCTTGAGGGACAATTATAATTGTATGGTATAGTCAAGGCTTTCGTTGTCTTTTCGCTTAATCATGTATAAATATTTTTAGGAGCAAGTCACGTTACTTTTTGGAGATGTCTTTGCCAGTTTTTTTTTACTTGGAACTGCGTAGATTCATTTTAGATGGAATTTCAAAGTGGAAATATGTTTATTGTTTTCTCCACTTGAAACCTTTGTACGTTCGGGTTATTTAAGGGTATAGACATGAAATCAAAAACCATGGTATTGCATCATTCATTAAGGATCGTATGAGTCTGGAAAGTGCTGGTGTAAGTAATTGTAAATTGTTAAACCTTCAATGAATGGGTGTAACAATAACGATGTTTTACAATTACAGGATTATGGAAAAAGTCTGGAAAGCTTTTATTCCTTGGCTTAGATAATGCAGGCAAAACAACACTTCTCCATATGCTTAAAGATGATCGCATGGCCCAACATGTGCCTACACTTCATCCTAGTAAGTGAATGTTTACCATTTTCTTCAGGTGCCTTTCACCGATTTTGAAAGAGTGATAAAGATTTTAATTTTACGATGTTTTTGTTTTTAGCATCAGAAGAATTGTCTATAGGTAATATGAGATTTACTACCTTTGATCTGGGTGGACATCACCAAGGTAAGCTTTGCTGATATTTATTCTCATCTACATCCGTCTTTGGATTTGCTTTTAAATTCGTACTGTGCATATCTATCAATAAATGGATATCAATATTTTGTGGACTATCTATTCCAGCTCGGCGAGTTTGGAAAGATTATTTTCCAGCTGTGGATGCTGTGGTATTCCTTATTGATTCATGTGATCGAGCTCGTCACCCCGAGTCCCTCACGGAACTCAATGCTCTTTTGACAGACGAGCAGTTGGCTAATTGCCCAGTACTTATACTGGGGAATAAAATCGATCGTCCTGGGGCTGCTTCTGAGGATGAACTTCGTCAAAATTTTGGTCTGTACGGCCAAACCACGGGCAAGGTAAGTTGTTTGTAATTAGTAATATTTCATATGCTTGGGCATTTCATAGGTATTGAAAGCTAATATTGCAAAGCGTTATAAATTCTCGTTCCTAATTCTTGTAATTTTTTGAATGAAACAGGGTAAAGTGCCACGATCCGAACTGCCCGGACGTCCTCTTGAATTATTTATGTGCTCAGTTTTGAAGCGCCAAGGTTATGGCGAAGGTTTCCGGTGGCTGGCTCAGTATATAGATTAGTAAGCCGTTATTATGAATCATTGATGTTGAGTAGAACAGCAACTGAAGTCTTAAGAACATCCAATTGCAAAGAAATACCTGCTACTTCAAAAATTGAAATTGGAAGCCGATCCCAATAAACGCAAAAACCAGAATCAAAGTCATTTGTTTGTATGCTAAGTTAAGCCTAAAATCAGCCAAAAATTGTACCGTTGCGTGAAATGCAAAAGAAGGAATTTTTGTAAACTTTAGATCGGGTTCACATGGTTATATTGCTAAAACTGATGACCAGAGGAGAAGAATCGCGTAATAAGAAACAACATTTCACAATGAATTTTATAAAGCTTCTTTTTTCACATAATTGTCACTGTCACAACTCGAAATGGCAGATGTAAGTGTAAATTTTGTTTTAAGTAAGGCCAATAATTGTGTTGGAACCTTCTTGTCGCATGATCAGGAAATAACAATCAGGTCTCCATCCCAGATGGCACATGTTACGAATCATAATAAGTAGCAAGTAGGATGACAGGTTCAATGGTTTTTTACCCACGTATATAGTTACGAAAATTTATTTTTTTCCATGGCTGCATTGCTTGTTTCAGGCACAAAAGATAATGTATTACTCTGCCAGCGTTACATAAGTTAAGTCACTCGTAATCGTAATAGTGATAGTTCTTACTCCTTCGCATTAATGCTCAGTTATAATAATTGTAAACATTATCATGTGTTTGTTATTATATCGTCAGTAAGTTATTGTTATAAGCTAGCAGCTTTAGCAGCAATTTTGTTGAGTGTAGGAAATTTGAAATTACAGTTTCTGAATAACTATATACTGCATTCGTCCTCAGTTTAATTATTGTTGAGTCTTCATTGGTTTTTCTCGATTCGGCCGTCGGTATGTTGAAATAATAAAATAGTCGACAAAATCGAAAAAAATAACATTTTAAAGAAAAATTCCTTAAACTCAGAATCAGAATCATTCACGAGTTGCTGAGTAATATTTTTTCACACTTGAAATGCTCACAAATATTAAACCAGATTTTTATGAATCTAACATCTATACTTGTGAAAAAGTCCAGGTAAATAAAATTATGCCAGTTATGATTTGCCTACAATTTGTTAGTGGGAATGGGAAGGCAGGTTTTACCCAGGTAGCCTATCATTAATGTGTTCGAACATTAATTAACTCATGCTTTGGTAGCCAATAAGGCAGACTCGTGTGTCTTGTCCTCATGTCCGTAGACTTTCTTGATCTAGATCTAGACTCTAGAAGCGTTATAATCATTGTAATTGCTTTATTGTCAAATCTTAACAGCATATACCATAGACACAGTCCATAGACACAAATATTAACTATAATTTTGAATATAGTGTTAATTTTAAATTTTAAGCTATCTGGTTTCAGCAAGAAAGAGCACTTAGTTTTGTAAGTCGACCATGCTGGGAAACATGGAATTTTAGACAAAATGCAACGCGAAACTGACTGAGCATTTTTATGGTGACATGAAACTCCATTACACAGTTTCCACACTCGATCGTCT
>JAQGBT010005888.1:0-13510 GCA_034698585.1 Disparrhopalites patrizii
CTTCGTACGATATAGACATTGAAGGGTGTACATTGTACGTCATAGCACTGAATTGAACAAAAATGCTAATAAGTTTCGTAAAAAGTTCATAAAGCCCTAAAATGTTTGAAAATGGTCAACAAATACTTATATTTTTACGATAAACAAACGTTATTTTGTAGCCGTATGTCAGTCACATTTTTCTACCCGTAATAAAACTGTTTAGTTTTCACTGTCATTCTGAAAAGGGAATTAAATGTGGAAAAGAAGAATCTATTGCACATAAATTCTGTAACATATCCATCATTAACTAATCGTACAAAACATTTACACTTGGGTAAGGTTGGATTACGTAAGTGCAGCCGATCAAATACATTGAAAAAAGTGCTGAGTGTGCCCGTATGCTACTCTTGCTTGAATTTTGCCGATAAGCGACGACACGATATATATTTTTTTAATGTCCAATTAATTAAAGATGTAATTGGGACTGTCCAGTTAGTTAATAACCCACTTGTGAAAAGAAACGATTGAACTCCTAGAACAAGTAGGGGATTTTTATTCAACACCCTGTAAGACATAATTGGATGTAAATTACGCAGTTTAAGTTAACAAGAACTACATAACTGCTGGCGATTGGACTGACGTAAATGTCAGCCAGAGTATATTGATTTATTCATCATTGTCTAAACGGTTGACTAAAATATTGTGCAGAGAATTCCTTTTATTAACAACGACAAGACTAAT
This sequence comes from Disparrhopalites patrizii, assembly GCA_034698585.1. NCBI lineage: Eukaryota > Metazoa > Arthropoda > Collembola > Symphypleona > Sminthuridae > Disparrhopalites > Disparrhopalites patrizii. The sequence continues at coordinate 724 of JAQGBT010005888.1, forward strand.
AATATTATTTGGTTTACTTTCACGAATCACAACACGCTGTGTTCGTGTTACTATTTGTTGTATGTAATACTTGTTGCGAAGAGGCCTTTTTGAGTTTCTCTTAATTAATTAATAGTTCATCGAAGGATTTTGTGCACACTTACTGCTGGGCAAAACAATCGCGTCCGAAAATCGGATTTCTGCATCCGATCACCTGGGGCTTAATTGTTATGTTGTATGTATACTACACTACACGCTACTGTCTACTATTTCTATAATCAGTGTATAATATTATAATTCCGATCAAAAATAGTAATGATTGCTTTGGCTCAAAGGTGTGCAAAACTTAACATCTCACTACATTATACCCACCGGTGTCAAAAAACGTATGTGCGTTAATAAACCTATATATTATATTTAGATAATATATCGTCGGTGAAGAATCAAATTCGATCTTCTCCAGAGCGCGTTAATTCTCGAAGGGTTCATCTCCGGTTTGCTTTAATGCACGAAGTGATCATCGCCAATGGTACAGCATAGCACTTGATCACTTCGTGCATTCACGGAAAATGGAAATGATCACTTCGTCAATCAACACGCGCTGATACGTAGATAATTATAGCTTACATGTTTTCACAGAATTTCATGAATATCAATATAATGGCCTCGGTGCAAACCGCGAAACGCTCTGGTGCCGCCCCTTGAGGCGGTCCGAGAACGGCGAAACAAGATTTGCATGTGTTTCCTGGCGCGGGGCTATCGCCGGATGGAGCTTGGCCGAAAAATTCAGACATGAGTTTTACACTGGCAGAATTGGAATTCACCTAATTAATTAATTATATTATATTACATATTATATAGTCTGCCTCACAGGACTCAAAAAAACTTTTTGCGCTAGCGTTGAATCGAATTGCAAATAACTGAACTAATTGCATTCAAAAATAGCTTGTCCATAAGGGTTGACATAATATGAATTTGGCAGAACAAAAATAAGTAAGATCTTCGCTTCGTTATGATTTATGACATGAGCTATACAGGCAAAGTCAGAGTTTCAAGGGATGCTTTTAGTTGGAGTTGTAGGGCTTCCATTCTCGTCTTCTTCCTGAATGGCTCGATTGGCTTCCCACTCTTTTCTTTCGTTAATTAGTTCATGCAGAATCTGTTCACGAAAAAGATAGTTTGCTTTATCATGTTCATAAAATCGATGGAAAGCAAGTAACACTTGCACTCAGATATTCAATCCAAAATAGCTACATATAATAATAAATACATAATATTGATAAATATATGTATAACTTACGTCTTTATTTCTGATTACAACGATACGACCTTCAACCGCAGGAGCCAATTGACAGGCAGATTTTTCCATATTTTCAATTACATTGCCTTGCCTCGACAGAGAGGGTCTTGGAGACAGTGACATGCCCCGTTCTAATAATGGCGGTGATGGCTCGTGAATTTGTAATGAACTTAAAGACCTAAGAAGACTATGTCGCCGAGACATCGTAACTAATGATTGATGATGCCGAGAATTCCGACGCCCTGTACCAGTAACCATTTTAATAGCGCTAAAATGATTCTGGACGGCAATAGATAGTTCAAGGCACGTTTCTTCGTCTTTCTGCAATATGTTAATTTAAAATGTCAGCATTTTTAAGCGTTTTGTCATTTCTATCTTTACAGCAATAAATTGTACATACAAGAACTTCGCAGTTGGCTAGAACCGTGTAACCATCATGTCCTGTTGCTATGTATTTTTTCGTTGCAAGTTGATAAAATTGGTGAGGCTGAATATATTCATCTCCTATACGAACAAACTTTGAATCAACTCTATTCCCTGGTGGCTTTGATGGATCGAATGCAAATCTTATTCCAGCAATCTGAGGAAACCGTCCTTCTAATTTGGGATACTGAGATACGCCATTTTCTAGTGCGTCAATAAGCTGACTACCTGTAAGTAAATATTCATCGTTCAAATGTGGAGGCGGAGGCCTAAATAAAAATAAAACGGTACTAAACGGAGCAGACTTCATACCTGAAACATTGACTACTACCAAAGAATCCATCATGGGAAGTACGGTTAATAGATCACGAATGGAGAATGGCCCCGCCGAATGAATTCGATCGGATCTTAAAGTTCCAGAATTTAAAATCGCGCATTCGGCGTTGCAACAGGCTAGCATTATATCACACATAAAATTCCCAAGGTTGGTTTCTTCCGTTCGTACTGACATAAATCGTCCATCTAAGTCCACATGGAAATCTCCGAGGATATCATCCAATTTCGTATCCATCATAGCTGCAAAGGGAATCAGAGTAAAATCACAAAATGTTTCAGAAAAAGCATCCAATCACAAAATGTTCTTTTTTTTGTCTCGTTACTGTCAATAGTCACTAGCCACTACTATGTAATTAGGATTATTGAGGTGAATGTAAAATCAATAAGTTAAAAGTTTGCTGGTCTATTTGCATACATCTATGGTTAAGCCATGGAAATCTCACCAAAGTAACCGGATAGCTCCTTTTGCAATTCTTCGTCAGGTTTATAATCAGATGTGACCGAGATTCTGTCAATTTTAAAAGCAGGGGTTTGACTTCCTTCTTCCCATGTTACAGTTACAACACTAAAGTCCCTAAAATCTGTCCCACTCTTAAGCACCGGGATTCCATTGATCTGCCAAACAAACAAAAGTAATATTTTAGCGTATTTTGAGCAAACATGTACTTTCATGTTCATCATCCCGTTGAAGTGACGTCGTTTTCATTTAACAGAATGTAAATATAAATAAATAAATATTATTGTAACTGCATTATAATGTTTATAACTGTTTTGAGTGTATATTTATACTTGTATATAATATTTAACCAATACTTCTGTCGTATTGAACAGTTTTGAGTTCAATTTCAATGCCAGCGTGAGTATAAATAAATATAAATAGTACGTTGAGTAATCATACACTAGTTCGTCTTGAACCCTCGGTTCTATTCTAAAAACCCCCAATTTGATATCTGTTAAATGTTGAATTACGAAACCAGAACCACAACTCAGTGTGTTACGTTACAGTACTTATTGTTATTGTTAGTATTACTACAAGCGAGACAAATCAGAATTAAGCTGATTTCTTACATGTTTTACGTCGTACACATGGTCATGACCTCCTAAAATAAGGTCTATTCCCGTCGCCGATTCGGCCAAGCGCACATCATTGGGAAATCTCATGTGCGTCAACGCAATCACAAGATCGCATCCCTGCAACAAACATGTAATCACAATACGTAAATACTTTTTTAATTAATATACACATTTTTCTGGACGACGCAAAAAGCATTGAAATTAAAAGTGTGAACTTATAGTGATGACTAAATGAGTCGAATCAAGGAAGAAATCAATTTTGTTTTACTTCATCTCGAAGCTGTTGAGCCAATTCATTTCCGACCTCAACGAAGTCCCTAAATGTTACAGCTTCAGGGTCAATTGTTGATAAAGTTTCAAGCCATTCCCATTCAACTAGTCCAAGCTGTAAAGAAGTGAAGTAACACATAATGCATTTCCTGAGTGCATGGACTTTTCTGTGATACACGCACATCAGTAGTTTTTAATTCACTCACCAAACCAATCTTTTTGCCATGCATCTCAAGTACCCATGTTATTTGCCCATCGCCTAGCGGTCCACCGGTTTCATTATCAACAACATTAGACATCAACCAAGGGAAATTTGTCTTTTTCACTAATTCGGCAAGAATATCCACTCCAAAATCTGTAGTTAATGACGAATCAATAAGAACAAAGGCACAGTACAATCAGAACATATTTGCTGCATTGAACCTTACCAAAATCGTGATTGCCGTAAACAGCACAGGTCGTTTGCACTGCGTTCAACACAGGCACCATTTGCTCGCCCTTAGTAAATGTGCTGACTGCAACACAAAGCATACAAATGTTAAAATTGACAAGAATCTTTATACTTGGCCAACCCTCTCTCTAGATACTTGTACTATCAGTCGGTTATTCTACAAATAACCGAGCCCATTTAAACAACGGTTACTTTTGCCGTTTTTCGACTTCAGTTGTAAAACCCAGTCGGCGTTCCTTTCGTATGTTCAAAACGTTCACGTTGTCGGCTACATTTAAAAAACTTAACAAAATATTCTCTACCATTAAGGTTCCGTGAAACTATTGCAATTGTAGATCTGTCTACAGTGTCTACACATGAAATGTCCACGTTTTTTACAAATCCACGAGGCAGCTACCAAATTGAAATGCCCATTCCAGCAATAATAAACGCAAATCAGCAAACACTCTTGCACAATAAAAAATCATCTCCTTTTGGAAGGTGACTTACGGAGACTAGGTGCAAAACAATCCCCAGAAAATACTACGATTGGGTCGAGCGAACGATACTGTTTAACAGCCGTACAAAATCGGGTGGCTCCTCCAACAGGTTCCTTGCTCTGAGTATCCACGTCATAGACATCGTTAAAATGGATAATGGTGAGTGAGGCCTATAATTGAAAAAGTTACCCCAAACCTAGTTGCACATATTTTTCCCTCCAACACAATAATTGTAAGTAGGGTGTTATTAAATTAAATTTCGAGGTTTCATGCATTGCTCACCGACTCTGGACATATTTCTTGACTATTACTGGTGCTTTCCGTATTGCTATTAGACCCCATCAGTTCAATAGCCTGGAATAAATAAATAAAAAGTGTGTTTACATCTGCATAAATTTATTCAGACAATACAACTTTACGCTATAACCGTGACTTAGCTACACCATGCACAAAAGTAAACAATAACCGGATTAACTACATTCCAACTTTCCAACAACGTTTGCCATTCACACGTTGCACAACGAATTACTCTACGATAAGACATTTAAGTGATTTAAGAATCACTACAACAGAAAAAATGGTCATACAAACACTGTAAAAATTAACAATCCACATTAATTTTCACCGCAAGTGTCTCTGATCTTTAATATAACTATTCAGGTCACTGTCCCCAGTCTTTACATTTCCAGATAAACATTAAAAAAAATTAAAAAAATATTCACACACCTCGACACCTCTTGTTCGGTACAATTTTCTTTGGAAAAAAAAAACAGGAAGCAAAACGGAAGCAGTCTTACGGACTATTTCATACGAATAAAAAAAAATCGCTAATTGATACAAACTTAACAAACAACAAAATAAGCTTTTGTATGAATACTAACCATAACTTCTTCATTTAGTTAATGCATTTAACCGAAGAAAAAAAAGTTTAGTACAGAGAACCTTCAAAAACTCCTGTGTCTTTGGTCTTCGAATAAAGCCTCGTATAAATATATAAATGATCTCAAAGTTCTATAAAGTCCTACTTGTGCTAGTTATTGACAAGAGTTATGTAATATGTTACATATGCCTTGTTGACTTCCAAATTAACCATCTCTTTAACATTTTTTTAAAATGTCTTGAATGTCTATATATCTATACAATATATATTGATTGAAGTATTATTAAATAAAAAAAACTGAAAAGGTTATGCGGAATTCGTACACATAACTAACACAAATCATGCGCCAATCGTGTGCATGGAATGGAGCACCCCCCAAAAAAAACCAAGGAAAATGCAAGCAAGTCCATCCGTTCTTGCAACAACAAATTTTTACTTATTGAGCGTCCAAATAAAAAATATTGGGTATTTCTTATTTACATGTGCGTACTTAATGATGTATATTTATACCAACGGATTTTAATTTAAATACATTTAAAAGGGGAATATCATGTACAGTTGTTCAGTACACAGGAAAGGGTTAGTCTTGCACAGTATTAATGCAGTCAGAGAAAGATTGTATGCATATCGTACAGCTCTGCGTCCAAATAAATTAACACGTGAACGAATGGCCATAATAATAACTACTGATTTGTGACTTCCTTCGTCCTTATTCCTCACAATAGATTAGATATAGCAAATAGGAATGCATACGTGCAATATTTTTAACTGAAATCCCAGTTGAAGACTCATAGTGAGCAATTGTTGTTTTCCCTTGAAATTATCTAGTGCAAATTGCAACGACCGCAAATAGTTGTACCGTCAAACTAATGAAAGCCCTTATTTATAATATACATACGTTGCCCGAAGGATTAAATTTGTGCTCGAAGGACATTATGTAGGGAAAACAAGATGGTCCAAAATGGTCTGACAAAAGCGTCCCGTTTGATGCTTAAGAAAGCTAAAATAAGCTTGTTAGCACCAATTACAGACAGTATTGGCTCTTATAGTAATAAGTAATACTAATTGAGAGACTTAGAAAGATTTTTTTAGACAAATTTGGAACCATGCCGAGATGTAGTTGGTTGAAATATGTAATTCAATAATAATTTCCTGCTCATTTCTCGATTTTCTCCATACACATACCTTTGAATTACTATTTATTGGTTCTTCCAAGAATGCACAAGTAGGTCACATTTGGTACCGTAAGCTCAAGTGCTAACGGTTAGTTACCTTATTTGAAGGTAACTCGAACCTATGACTCAGGTAGCTTAAGATAGTAGTAGGTGTTAATAGTAACTGTAGGAAAGTGACAATAATTTACACAATAATAATGTACGTATTACTTCGGTTTGTCAGTGAGTACATCAATTAAGGGTATTGCAGATTTTTGGGGTCTATCTTGTATGTTTTTATGTTTACACCCTGCTTTAACATAGTTGTTGTTTTTTCTTAATTTATACGCATGTTTTTTATATTTAAATGTCCAGAAGGGAATGAATGGTGATGCGGGTCAAGGATGAGGGGAAATATGAGAAGGATTTAAGACGAATTATACAGAATACATACATAGACTGCATATCAGGATTATTTTTTTCGCAGCTCTTGTCTAATCGAAGTCCTTGATTGGTCTCATGTAAGTGGCAAAAAGTTATATCGGGTTATCTGGATGTATACAATTACATAAAAACAACAAACAACAATATTAGCAAGACGTAAACAACGGGTATGATGATTCCGTAGAATTAATATTAGAGCTCTTGTTACCTCATTCATTAAGGGATTTACAGAAAAAATATAAATTATTTTCTTGTTCTCTATAGCCAAAGTCTTTTTCCTTATTTTTATGTATGTATATATTTGAAGCAGAAATCAAACAGTCGATTCCCAGCTGAAGTTCGCCATGAATTTACGCTTGCTCTGGCGCATCTTTGTACATTGCAAAGAAAAGTGAGGGGAAAACGCACCAGAACATCCCATCCAGGTGGATAGATAAAAATGCTCAGATAACGTTTTCCGGTCATTTTTACAGTTAATTTGTCCACCTATTTCATGAAACTGTTCTCTGGTTTACCTTCACCCTCAACACATGTTACGATATCTATATAGCCATAGAGGAGGAGGTTGCCAGGAATACCTCAATACCTGTAGTAATTCGTTTGATTTAAAACAACTTTTTTGGGGCCGTTTCCCTTGACAGTCCTTTTGGATTCACTGGAGTGCATTGGAATTCCAGGGAAATGTTGTAAAGCAATAAGACATTTGTTGTAGAAAACGGTCTCAGGCATTGTGAGTACCTGTACATGGCTTACCGTAACATTTTATAAAATGAAACAAAAAAATAAGCACCTAAATAAGAGAAAGAGAAAGCTGTGGCCGGAGGGGCATTTGGATGGTTATTATAATATGTATATCTTTCACCCCAGACGCAAAGGAAACTTGATTTTTTTTCTTCGTTTTGGGTGATTGAGATATCCGTCTACAAAGCTATGTAATGCAATGAAATCCCGTTATTTCTTATGTATACAACACCATTGTTGATGATTACGAAGTTGTAACAATGTATACCTTTCCAAACAGGTGAGGTAAGGATAAACTTTTAGTGCACCTTCACAGTACCTAAATTGTAGGATATTTAGCTGAGGCTTGTCCAACACAGAGCTTCTTTGCTGAAAAAGGGAAAAAAAATACAGAAGAGTACAAAAACCCTGCATTTTCAATTGACTACCACTGTCAAGTGAACTGAACACATGCACTTCATTTCCATGCCTGTATACATTCGTTGCACTTTTAAGAGGCAATAGCCCGGACTTCTCGGAGACTTCTTTTGATTCCGTATTTATTGTTTAAAATTGTACGAGATTTTTGTTGTATTAGTACGACGATCGTATGTGCCCAGTGGGTTGCGATATATGTACAATTACAACAGTGTGACAATGGAAATCTACGGTGTATTAAAATTCCGTCGTATAAAATAATCACGGTACTGTGCTGTTCCTGGAAATTGGAAGGAATTTCTGTTGAAGGCAAAAATCCCGGACTTTCCTGAATTTTTTTTTATTGCCGAGCCATCAAGGAATTTAGAGGGTGTATTAAACGGGAAATTTAACTAATGATGGATTTATTTGGAAAACTTCCTTCTATCATGGCACTCTTGTGGTGGATTATTTTTGCTCTCGTTGTCACTGAATCCTCTACAACAGAGAATTTAAATTTGCAAAGACTCTCGAGAGCGCATCTAGAATTTGCACTTTCACTCTTTAGAGAAATGACGGAGAATGCAAGTCCTCTGGATAACGTTGTTGTGTCACCATACAGGTAAAGTTTACAGGCTATTGCCCATCATCCACTGTAAATACTCAAATCTATTTTTTGTAATGTTTGTGAGTGACAATAAATGTTACTAAGGATTTCCGCTTTTTAAGCCGCAAACAATTTTAGCGATAAAAGGAACGGTCCATGTTCGCACCTCCTTCTGTGCGCCGTTCTTTAGATCTTTTTCTTTACTGTATAGTCTCAGCTATACCAAAGGCAATAACGTTCCTAATTCTCATAACTTGAACACGACAGTTAGGAATTTAAGAATTAAAAACTTAAGTAAGTAATGAAGATGTTTTTCTGAAGTCTGAAGTACTGCACTGTCAAAGGTACAGCACGGTGTACATACCTATGTATATTAAATGCATTTTAAATGCTAGACCTGTCTGGTTTCCCACTCGAATGCAAAATTTTTTGAAAAACATACACGTATTATCTGTTATATACATATAATCGGTAATAATAATAATCCAATTGTTGTAACGTTACATGATATGCACAATACAAGCACATATTAGGAAACATTACATTCTCAGTACAGGGATTGAATATAGTCTACAACATTTATACTGGTACAAATTTGTTGCCATTGCTTGTACGAAGATCTTATGAGAACTTTTATCTGCAATTATTATTTGCATCAAAATTAACAATGTTCCTTTAATTTATTTAATAACAGCGTGGCTTCCGTCCTTTCGCAGTTGTGGCTAGGAGCCGGGGAAGACTCCAATGTTTCAAAAGCATTTATAAACATTTTGCACTACGAGGACGTGGGATTAAACTTCCAGCAAGTGCATAAGGCATTCAAATCTCTTTTAGAAACTCTTAATGATCCAGATTATCAGGTAAATCAGACAGATTAAAGACCACTGTTCACGATAATACTTACAGGTTATTACGGAAGCCTGACAGCAGTGATAAATATTTTCTTGATGTAATAAAATTTAAAAAGAATGGTATGTTTTTCAGAATGTTGTCCAAACTGCCAATGCTATTTTTGTCCAAGCAGGCGTGCCCATTCTGAAAAGTTATGAGTCACAACTACGGGAATTTTACAACAGTAGCATGGACGAAGTTGATTTTGAAAACGGTGAGTCTTTGGCTAGATCCATTATTAATCGATGGGTCTCTAAACAAACGAAGGAGAGAATTCCAAAATTATTGGAGAATTCTTTACCTAGCCATACTCGTTTGCTGCTTGTAAATGCATTGGCTCTCAGTGCTCTGTGGAAAAATAGTTTTGACCCCCTGATGACCGCCTCGGACGGTGTTTTTTACCCATCTCCGGAAACCAGGTTTGTGCATATGCATATAAATTTAATAAAATACATAATGTAATTGAAAGAAATCGTTTCAAATGATGCACAAGGCTGTCATGTCATACCTCCGCTCTTGTTGAAATGAGAAAATTAATTTCTTTTCCACAATTTTTAATTGAAATATAGCTTAAAAGGAACTATGTCTTGGTTGGTAAGCAGGATTTAATACGAACAAATTTTTTCCACAGGATTAAACTTCCAATGATGGCAGGGAAATTTCATGTACTACTTGGTACAAGTGAAGAGCTCAACTGTAGACTGCTGGAGTTGCCATTTAGAGGACGCCGTCTCTCCATGTTCATAATTCTTCCAGAAGAGGAAGAATCGCCCATTGATGCTACAAAAACAGTTTCAAGCTTGCAGCGGCTAGAAAAAAGTCTAAACGCTGACAATTTGAAGCGTCTATTTTCAACTTTAAGGGTGGGTATAAAATAAACTATAGAATCCATTTTGTTGGGCAACGTAGCCCGTCCAGTTTTAAACCGAAACCGAATGATATTTCACAGGAGGAATCAGTTCAAATACGTTTGCCAAAATTCAAAATAACACAAACTGTATCGCTGGAGGAAACGTTAAGTCACATGGGTTTGGAATCAGTATTCCAGGATTCAACTACCAGCTTCTCAAAAATCTCAAATGACACTAACCTCCACGTCAGCTCCATTGCTCACAAGTGAGTTGACTTTCGAGTACCATATAATGTTAATCATTTTCACATTGTTTGATTAACGCTTGGAAATTAAAAATTACTTTGACAGAGTGGTTCTTGAAGTGAGCGAAAAAGGTGCGAAAGCCGCCGCAGCCACCGCCACCCTCATTGAACGGCTGGGGTCATTCAGTGAGCAGTTCTTCGAAGTTGATCATCCTTTCATATTTTTCATTTGGGATTATCACTCTGGGGCACTTCTCTTCATAGGGCGAGTTGCGTATCCGGAACTATTACAAACTTAAAAAATCCATCAAGAGCTGGATTGACCAAGCAACCTATTATAAATGCGTGTGTTTCCATCTTGAAAGTGTAGTTGTAGACTTTATAAAAATAATAATTGTGTTGTACATAAAATTGTATACCCACTGTACAAAATAATACTTCCCCATAACTATTAGGAATCCCTGCATTTACAAAAACGTACCTAGTTGAACTTCGTTAAACTCCTCCTTTGGTTTAAGCATTACCAAGGTCAACGTCACCAAAGTCTTGCATACAAGACAGGATTGCAGGATAATGAACTAAATCTGCACCCGAGTTCAGATTTGATTGTAATATAAACAATGACAAATGACAACAATAAAATGCTATTTTAGGAAATTCATTAAAAGTCTCCGATTCGATATCATTATCATCGTACATTTAATTAAGCTTTTTGCAAGCAATGAATAGGTTAAATTGTAAGTAATCGCTTTGTATAAAAGTTTTGCTTTTTGTTCAATACCAATGCCGAGCATCTGCATACTACAATAATGATTAATGATGAAATAATTAATAAGACTAAAGGTCATTGTAACATGGGTTTTAGCGGACCAAGTAAGTATACACGATCAAAAACGATGAAGTTTTACATTATAAGACACTGAATACAATACCTTGTGAATGGGGGAAAATGAAAATTATTGGACAAATTACGAAAAAATCTACTTACCCTGTTCAGTTCTGAAAAACGTTGAACTTTGACCTTCCAGGTACTTTGCCATCTGGCCTGTGATAACGGAGTTAGTTTTGCCGGGTTGCTTACGCGTTACGCCTGTTATCCATGTTAAATGTATTAAATGTGTTGTTAAATCCCGCACCTGCATCTTTGACTAGTGCAATAAAGTTTTTCCGCGAAAATTTCACATGCAAAAAAACTGGGAAAAGTTAAACCAACTTCTGTCTATTTATTTATACCATACCTTAATACTTATACACTTATACCTATATTTTTTATTCCTTCCTTTTCAAACTTTATTTATTATTACTCTCGGTGATTCTGATTTTTGATTAAATACGAAGGAAATTGCGAAAGTAAGCTCTAACTTTGAAACGGAATTAGTGTGTGTGAAATCTGAAGAGTCGTGTATATAGCAAAGTGAGGTGGATCAGTTGGAGATTCAGACATCAGTCAATGTCAATCAATAGTGTCGTTAACGATTAACGGCTTTAATTGAGTGCTGGGCATTTTTCGGGTTTATGTCGGGTCGCAAAGGTCGTTAAGAGAAAAAGAAATGGACAAAAGTGAACCGTGTGAGCAAAATATGCGAATTTATCAGAATTATCGTTGAAGTAGTAAGTATAGGCTAGATGTATAAATTATCAATTCCACACAGCCACACATTAGTGATTTACTTCGTGTGACCTAATTCCTATATCTCTTGTTATCTTCAACCTGGACAAAAGTGGGTATCAGTCAAGTTTCTGTGAGAAATGCATACAGTTTTGTTCTTCTTGTGTCTGTCCACATTTGTTCTATAAGTGGCCAATAGATGCTAAATACTAAACTCATCAAACCAAACTTTATTTGGATCGGTAATCGGTAATTACAATTAACTATTACTAATCACATCCATAGAAATACTTTGCAACCAATATTTCCTTAACTTTAAGGGCTGGGTAAAATTTTGCATTAAAGAAACTCTTTGTCGGCGTTTGCTTTCAGGTGTTGACATACTTAAAACACATATTTAACTGTGTTTTTGTGTGTCAGTAGTCACTAGTCAGTATTTGGTGACCGTGACGGTGTAGGTGTAAATATGCATATGCATGTATATACATACATACATATTTACATATACGCCGAATGATAAACTACTAATAAGTAAGTATATACGCACTATACTAAAAAGCTCTGAATTGATTTTTTGTATCGTCTTGCGGAAACAAAATGCAATGAAACAAAAGATGGCAGCATGAGCGCCGGACACAACGTTTTTTACTAAATAAAG
>JAQGBT010005889.1:0-13509 GCA_034698585.1 Disparrhopalites patrizii
TGTGGAATTTAACACTGTTACTTGGTTGTGTACTGTGAATGTTCTGGAAGACAATAAAGTCAATTATTATTATTATTCAATTACATTACACTTTATTTAATTATTACAAAAATTATTACGGAAAATTATCAGGCCGCCCCCCCCCAGTTTTTATTATTTAAGGTTTAAGCCCTTGTAGTCTAGCTTAAGCTGAATATGTTGACCTAACCATCACAGCTTAGAATGACCTCAATTGACCTTTGGCCTAAGTAAACGCCATCTGGACCAGCTGAGCCTCATTCTTATGAATGGTGTTTTTTTGATCAAATTATTCATGTCATGATAGAAAATCATCCACTTTTTTTAGACATTGTTTTCACTACTAAACAAGATGTCGTCCGTACTTTTGAAAGCTTTTTCCAAGATGTTTAATGAAATTATACAAATTGCCATTTTACATCGACAAACCCTTTTTTAGATTTTTTTTAGAAAAACAAATTTGTGACAGGAAAACTGTAAAGTGTTAATTTAATTAATTTTATTAATAATGAAATTAATAATAACGCTAATAATATGCATATTAAATATTAATTAATAATACAAATAATACAAATAATAATAAATGATTGGTGATGATAATGAATCAGCACAGAATTTATTCGTGGCCTATTTGCATCATAGGGAAAAGCCAAAACTTTTGCCTCATTTTCGGTTTCTGCCATCCAGAGAGGAAATTTTGAGTTCTGAGAAAAGCCGCTGGATGGAACTTCCAATGCATTTTAGATTTTGCAAAAAGGATACATGTATATATTTATACATATGGTACAATATATACTACGGGCAGTGTAAAATCAGTCGGTCGGATTTTTCATAGATTTTACATGTAAAAAGCTCACGAACTCACCCAGAAGAGAATCACACGGCAAGGGAAGACGGAAGTGATGACAACTGACGACGTCGAAAAAGAAAGAAATTCCCGGAAACTACGCCTTGTGTTGAATCAGAATTCGGAGTACAAGGTACGTGCGATTCGATGTTTATCATTTTTAATTAATTATCACTTAATTTACAATTTTAAATTTTGTTGTACTTACGTGAACATGTTTGTGAAATGTTTGTTAAAGAAGTTCAATTTGACAGTTGTCAAAGTATGAAAGTGCTTTTTTCTCCGGTTTTATTTTTTACTTTTACTGCGGGGACACAAGATATACTGTCAGTATACATTTTATTTATTTTTGTATGAAATACGGAAATACCTCTCATAGTTTTAAAGTTTTAATATTTTCCACAACTTGTATACATTTGGAGTTGGAGTATGCAGTGTAGGAGTAAGTGAACGCGCGATGTCTGACAGGAAACCATTGAGCTTAACATTTATCGAAGTCATTTTGGCAGAGTTTTAAAATACCAAAGTTGTTACGAACGTAAGTACTTATACTTGTGTGCATTTTTGTTTATCTTGGCCGTCTGTTTCATGTATTAGGCTGGACTGGCATGGGAGCGAAAGGACTGATTGAATTAGTGAAGTAGAAGCACATCATGTAAAAAATCCCTTCTTTTTTTACACCTGGACCGAACTACTTGGAATCTCGCCGTCTGTAGGAATTCATACTACAACAGTTGTGTCAAGACAAACATTTAAACTATATATCAAGCTAGAGGATGACCGATGCGGAAGATGACGACAGGAACTCGAATCCATCTCCTAGGAAAGGGTTGACGATGGCATTAACATCCGGAGTGTTTGCAGCATTAGCTGGAACTTTTGGGAAATTTGCAATGACCCAGAGCGAAACTGTGTGGATTTGTGAAATGGTGTCAGAATCTTACGGTGACTATCTTCCCTCTCATTCGTACTTGTTTTGTAATCAGGTAATTACAGATTTCTTTTGATACAAGTGTGTACATCTTTTTACTTTTTATACTGTTTTTCGGTCATACGACGGTTACTTATGATGTTAGAGGTTTTTTTGTTCAATATAAAAATGTTGATGACTATGATTTTATGATCAATGTAGGTGGCAATATATCTTCAGATTCTGGCATTTATATTAATGCTTGGCATGAACGCCGTGATGTGGACAACGTTTGTTAAAGCACTCAGAAACTGCAAAACATCATTAGAGGCCACAGTGACGAATACGGCTGCTAATTTCTTTTCCTCTGTAAGTATTAGATTTTTAGCTTGATTGAATTTATAATAACTTGCTTATAAAAAAGACGGCAGAAGAAATGGATAATACCGATCAATAGTGTTTGTTACTTGGCAAATGGATTTTTTCATTTATATAATATCTGCATATTCAAGAAGTGATAACTGATAAACACACGATTTTGATTTTGCAGGCTCTTGTTGGTCAGTTAGTCTTCGGCGAATCGGTCAGTTTACTTTGGTGGTTGGGAACACTTCTGATTATTTTCGGATTAGCATTGATGAACTATTCTCAGAGTGGCGGAAACATTAGTGGTGGAAGTTTTCGAGCCAAGAAATACAAGACACGTTAATGGAATACGGGATTAGCTCATCTGCAACGCTCCTTGTTGTACCTCAGTATATCGCCTCATCGCCTGTACCTCAGTTCGTGTTTTAATTTTGGGAAAGTTTTGCTGGCAAATATTTCAACTGAAGCAACTGCACTTGGCATCATCCAATTGTGATTATGGCTTGAAAGAAAGGATGCCATGCAGCTAACAAGCGCAGATGATTTCCACGTTGACGGAATGTTTGGGGGTATTTTTAGGATTTCGTTTACCGTGTAGCAAATATCCTCTTTCGAATTGGTTTTTTGTCGCTTAAGTTCAATGGTTCTTGCTTCAATTTTCTCGTGCGAACTTGTAAGTTCTGTTTATATAATTGGAAGTCCCTGGTGCGAAGAATCAATTATTTTTGTCATTTTTGTGTATGTGCAAATGTAGGTTTTTGACTCATCTCGCCACTGCGAGTGTGGCGCTAGAATCGTGACGAGTTTCAAGCTAAGTAATATCTGAGGTTTTATATTTGTTGCTTAACGTCAAAGTTGTGAAAGAAATTGGAACACAAAATTCATTTAATGTCCTGGAATGTGTATTTACATTACGTAGAAGTGCAAATTCTATTAACAGCGAGATTGCATCTCTCGGTTTTTGACTTGAATATGTTTGCCAGTACATTTCGACCTCGATATTTGACAATTGTCTACTTCTTTAGCGTAGTTCGGTAACTTATCTGGAATTAAATACATACTTATTTATAAAACCTTCAGACGCATGTCACTAAAAATCACAAAGGCGTACAGGACCGAAGTAATACTAATTTAGAATGCCAAAAGACAATATCATGAAAATTCAACGTCTGCCATACAAAACGTTGAGAGCTGGTAGATCAAGTAATTTAGTTTTAGGGTTTCAAGTCTTTATGCTTGTTTATACGTTATAAAAAGACTCCTGAAGTATGTGGAGAAAATCTGTCTTTTACTTACTTGAAGTACTAGCTACAGTGATTTTATTTCGATTGAATTTGCATTATTAATAAATTAATATTATTGTTGGAGCTTACATTAATAATGTTGTGATGTTATGCAGGCAAGCAAGCGACTAAGGTACTGAATCGTGGTTGTATAAAAATTGTCTGCTCTTCATGTGTATGTATATATTATTATATATCCGTGGCTAATAATATGTGATATTGATTGCTTACTTGCATTATGCGATGTTAATGAATAGGTAAGGGCAGTGTAAATAGAAATTGTATAAAGACATTATAAATTGACTTACCCTCGAGTTTAGAGCTTTATTCTGTCCAAAGTAGGGTGGCGTATTGTTACAAGTGTATGCCATTTATTGAAATCTGTTAGGTATGACCGCGCTACTTGTTAAAAAATTGCGGGGGGATCATTAAGAGTTGTAAACTTAGTAAGGCGACGGGAGACTGACAGAAGCATTCCAGCAACGGTTAACTAACTGAGGGCTTAATATAAAGCTTAAGTGAACTAATTTGTCACCGAGTGATTACCTTAAAATGGTCGATACCTGCGAAAGTAGTGAGAGCATTCTGAAACATTTGGTTACCAAGTTTGATCTTAATTTGTATTATTAATCTATTTTTTGTGTGAAGAAAAAATCGTGAATGATACCTTGTGATGGAGTTTTTATTGTATGGTTAGTTTTACAGTCATAGTCATAAATGCTGTTGTAAATAACGCTTTCCTATAATAAAATAAAAGTGTACATAGTTTAAGCGGGCTTCTTTTATTAAATTGTTTTTAAAAATTTCCCCCTAAAATCATCCCAACTTTTAACTATTCCGGGATGTTTCCTTTACACCGTGCACAAATTTTGCTTGTGACAAATAATAGCCTTCATCGAGCGTGAAGTAATACTGTAGTGTGTAGTAGTGTGCAAGCATTTGTAATTTGTATATAATGTATGTACAAAATGTAACAGGTGTATTAATTCAAAGTAGATGTGGTACTTACCGCATATCGACTGCATTGTTTGTGTTTTTTTAGTGTCTTTAACTGCTGCCTATACCCTTTTCAAACTCAGACAAAAATGTAGAATACCTTTACCATAGACGTTTATTATGGTTACATCATTTGTTTTTCCGTATACCCGTGCTCCCCGTGTGTATTAGTGTTCCTTTTTTTCTAAAAATTTCTAACGATTAAACAAGTTATAAGTGTTTACTTAAACTCAGGTGCGTGGTTACAGTCACAATCAGATGAGCTTTTGCGAGCTTCGTATTCTTTTACAATCTATGCGGATGAAAACTATGGGTAATTTCTAGATGCTACCGCAAGACATTTATGAACACCTTGTGTAATCACTTTTGTAAATTAATTTTGTCAACTTGTAGCTTGGTACTGTATTGGAAAACAAGATAATATAACTCAAGGTCTAAACATTTAAACAGAATTATTTAATATTCTGTTATATCGTGCTGTTAATATATTAGTTATTTAGATAGCTGTAGAAGAAGAGTGGGGTATTAATCCTAACTACCGGCCAATTATTTTTTTAATAATATCGGGATGGCAAATGTTATGTCGATAATGTGTGAATCCCCTGTGTTTCTACAAGTGTTGTGCCGGTTAGTTTGATTCTCTTTTCCACCAACACGTGCAGATATTAATTATTGCAACTGCATTGTTGCATGTATGTATATGTTTGCAAAAGCTTGTCCGTGTTAAAAATAAAACGATGTTAATGTACTTACGGTCGGCTTAACTTGTATGTGGTATGGTTAGTTGTATTCTTATAGGCACGTAATTCTGTGATACACGTTATTTATTATATAAGTCGCATTGTTGCTTTTTCAAACTGAGAACTCTATACATTCTTAAATTTAGACTCAATGGGGATACTAGTTTATGTAATGCGTTAGTGTATTGACTGTCATACGTTTTGTAAGCATATGTATGTAGTATGTATATCGACATAATATATATACATATATTCAATGTAAATGTAATATTCATATGGCAATATCATGTCAAACAAAGATGAAATAGCAAACGTGAATAATAAAAAGTCGTTGAAAAACGAGTAAAATGACAACTACATCCACGATTCTCTTATATAACGATTAAGCCAGATGTCTTAGTTGAGTTAAAAATATCATTTGTATTTACTTCGTTAAATTATTCATGCACACACGCTTCTGTGGAAGGATGTCTTACTAATACGAATTGAGCGTAGTCGAGTACAGGGTAATCCAACTGCACATAATTTTAACTTTCTCTGTTACATTCAACAAATTTTGAGGCACATGAGCAGGTTTTACTAGTTAGCCCTTGTGCAGGGTTTGTTGTCAGTAGAAGTAATTTTATTCTGCAGGAGCTTTGTCAGACCTTGGAGATTCGTAGGGTGCAGTACTTATGTATGTACCTAAATCACATCACCTTTGACATTCAGCTATAGCTTTACAGATTAAGAAAAAACATACCGCAAATAAAAAAATTTCTAACCCTATCCAGCATCCAGTGACGGCCTTGCCCTCATATTTCGTAACCAAATAAGGAAAAAATACATAGAAAGGAAGAAAAAATTAACATAAATAATTTATATGCATTTTAATACTCATTATTTCACTTTTTGTCTTTTAATGTCAGACTAAACTTTATTCCCAACATTTATGGTTGTGATTATAATTATGTAATACATGGATGACGGATACTGATTACTCCCTCATTGTGAAAACTATAATACTTTTGAACGAGCTAATTGATCCGAGAACATACGGAGTCGTCAGAAAGAAAATTATTGTAAGCACAGCTTTAAGCGCTTCCGGCACACGTGCGTAGCAGTAAAAACATATCTACAGCAACTAGGTATTATTATGAACGTACCCGTAAGGCTGTCACAACTACGAGCAGAGAAAACCATGAGGATGTCCGTAATTATATACTAATTGCATAGTTTGTAAAGCAACCAATTGAGTGGCGAGAGTACGTTGGTGTTATGGCGATTGCGTTGTCCTCATTATAATCAGCGAGTGCCCACTTTAAAGTAATTAGTATACTAATTCCTGTAACTAAATTCATACATGGAATGTATACAATCACATCAACTTCATCCGAATTCGTTCAAAAATCTAGTCAGCACTGGGGTTTTAGGATGGATCGAAAGTGGGGTACACCGAAACTGTAAACTTTAGCGTTTCCCCCAACCAAGATGTGATAATTTGATGCCATCATTACAGCTCTATTCTTCGAGCTATTATTTACAGCGCATAAATGTGGAATTGTCACCTACAATGTCCACAATCAACTATTAAACAAATAAGTATTTACCGCTCGTTCCATGAATGCAAAACATTTAAATTAGCTGCACACAGAGAGACCGAGCGCAAAGAACAAATGGGTATTGTGTTTTAATTTCCGACGTGAAAATTGCATATATTAAACGCTTTCAAAATTGCCAGAAATACGGATGTATATATGTATAGATATTTTGATTTGTTCTTGATAACTATATATTAGGACGTCCGTAACGATCTAACGATCCACATTGAAAATGATGCCACAAGCTGTCTACAGGGACAACCGTCCTTCTGAATTTTGGGTTTATTTCAATATTTCTAAATCCAAGTGAAAATTAGCTTACAAACCAATAATAATTGTCTTTGCGGTTAAAAAAAATGCATGCTTTGTCGTTGAATTTTTGCAGAACAAATAAATGTTGATTGTGATTTAAAGGGACTTCTTGCTGAAAACAAAACCCGGACCGTCAACGTCAACCCATTTTTTTCTGTTCTTTCTATTGGCTTTGACTACATATCTTTATTGAATATTCCTATATATGAATGCAAAATTGTTCGGTCGCAATTTGACGATAATATGAATTTTGAATCCAGGTCCAGATCCAGAGTCCAGAAGATTCTAAGGACAATATACCAAATGCAAGTTCCAGCCTGTCTTCAATTGGAGTGGAGGTACGTCATAGTTCCTTTGAACGTACGCTAATCATATCAATATCTGTTTAAGCATTTAATATCAATATCTGTTTCTTCATAACTTCACAACAAAGATTAATAGCGTCAGAGACGCAAGTGCTTCCGCCTTGGACTTTGTTTTGTCAAATGACGTAAAAAGTGTCAATTAATAAATTGACTCAAATACTCAAACATTTTACTGGTTGTTTGATCCAGTAACTACTTTGTGGTGATTGTTAAATTCTTCGAAGTCACGTTTATTATTGACTATAAATGACTATTATCGCTGACTATGACTCGCCATTTCGCAATTACACTAAAGGCAAGCCTATGTCTTCTAAGGTCCGGAGTACACCCATTTGCGGGCTATAAACAAAAGGAGAAACATTGGCAGTGTTGATGAATCACAGAAGGAGCAAGGCAATAATAAAAATGCAAACAATATTATTATCCATTCCTCAATCATAATTGTTGTCATTTAGTTTTAGCATAAACACAGTTAGGACATCGGTAAAGCAGCCGTTGAGTATAGTTCCAAGTGCGTGAAGAAAGAAGAGGCTCGTATTAATATACTGCTGGATTTCAGGTACAATACAAATCCCTAGTTTCTCTTGTATATTCTTACATTTCTCCTATTACGAATTACTGTTTTCACATAAAGCAAATAAAGCTTTCAAATAAAGCTTGAAATTAGCCATATCAAGTAGGTAATCCTTCCGCAAAGTACTTTATACTTATGACATAGCATCCTCGCCAAGAATTTCATACTTCAGAAGGTTGGAGTTGATTTTTCTTATTGCTATGATGTCAATCCTAATACAACGGTTCATGGTGAAGCAAGATACTTGCATTTTTACCAAGCCTTGAATTTTTACTTCTTCAAATAAATGGTACTTATATTTTTACAATTGCAAGTATACTCCCAAAAATCTTTATGTTCACTTCACATGTTGACCATCTGCATTCGTTCTGCAAAGTTGGGGCAAAGTGATCGTATGTATACTTATGTTGAAATATGTATAGGTACTTACCACACAATACAACAATTGTATAGTTTCCTCTTCAAACACACAAATATTCTTTTTTACTACATATTATATGTATAGTTGTATATAGGAGATATCCCTCGCATGTAATTACCAGACTTTTGGTATTTATAGAGACGTCCCAGAAGATCCCCCATTTACTCTGTAAATTAGCAAATGAATTTCCCGTAAAGGGAAACAAAAAAGATTCCTGCTGTTAGTTTCATCCAAAAGAACATGCATGCACTTGGTAAATGCAACAGTTGGCAAAGTGTTCCGGAAGCTTGGTTGGTAAATAAGTAATTTTAAATGGTGCTATGTGGCAAAGTTTTTTTTTTTTTTTTTCAAGAACTTTTTATGACAACACTGAAATTATACTCTCCACGGAGGTAAATAAGATGGCTTACTTATGTGTAATACATACTTGGGACTCCGTCTATCTACACATCCTACATAATAGATGAGGACTTTTTTTTTGTACAAGATCATATTTACATATATGTAAAATACACAAGTCCTTTACCTACGATAGGCCACATGCATGCAGGCATTTCCAACCAGCTTGATTCCTCTGGTAGCAGTAATCTACTCAACCGAGCTTATCTCATCAAGCAAACATTTAGAAAAATTGTTGCACGCCATACCATTTTATTGTATTAGAATATGTAATAACTCATCTCCGTGTACAAAAACTTTACACAAAGAAGATTTCTATTATTTTTTTTGGTGGAGGAAGTACAAAAGACGAGAGCATTTAGTGGAAACGGTTCCTCAACCTCCTTGCGTGAAGTGACCTGCTACTTGTTAGCGTTTCCCACTGCAATTATGCATTTCACTGAAAATGATCTCAATTCTATGATAATGCATAGAGTAGTAGGGACATCTTCTTTAGTCATTATTTCATATCCCTCCACCAAATCCCCATCAAATGACATATTTATACTTGAAAGTCTTGCTTAAAAGTATTTTCCCCTCATGCAGATCATGCCTTGACTTATGGTCATCCTTAAGAAGATACATGTGTAGATAGATGAGAATGTGCAGAAACAACCGTCGTAAACAAAAGTGAAAATTATTCTAACCACCCGTAATCTGAATAATAATTAAGGAGGTAAAAAAAACAATAATAATGTCGTTATTCGTCACCCTGATTTCATTTGTCACAAGCAAAGCCACATGTGACATATAATATACAATTGTAAGTACAACACGGCATTATTATTGTTTATTCACCGCTGCGAAGTAAAACTTGTTCTGCATAACAAAAATTGTCATAATAATTATTTGCCCAAACATACGTAGGACCTATAACGTATGCATTCCGTCTCTTGCTTTTAATCTTTACACGTGTATTGGCTCTGAATTATTTTAATTGGGTAATTGATAACTTCCGTGAATTTTTTGCCATTATAATTATTATGGTCATGCAAAAATGATGTCGGATAATTCCGGAGATTTGAAAAGATGTATTGGTGGGGCTAATGTAGGTAAATAGTAAATATCGTTTTCTTGAAATTAAACTTCAAAAACTCTCCCATAAAGCATCTGCCAAACCAAAAACGACACCTAATTTTATCTCATTAGCGGGCCTAACAACTGCTCGTGAAAACTGATTTCTGGGAAAGTGAAGACAACCTGACCTGATTAATATTTCACACTTTTCTATAAAACATTTATTAGCACACATCCCCCAGAAGTATATTTTCTGTAGTGCCTAATTAAGACTCGCGGTTGCGTTTAACCACCAAATAGCATGTGACGTTCGGTTCCTAATTATTTCAAAAATATTACAGCCGAGCTATCCAATACTTTTATTTATCTTATATGATCAGTGGCAGTATCAGGATTTCCACCTGTGTGCTGATGTTCCTGTAGTAATTAGATATTTAATGGATAACTATATATTACAAGGAAATTCCGTTATTATTTGCATGCATGAGGATCTTTATTATTTTATGAAGTGCCAGATGCTCTTTTGATCGACTCTTATTTCCGCACTTAAAGCTAACTGCCTATGTGATAGGAAAGGATTTCAAATGAAAAAGTCCCAAACATTAATTTTTTGCTTCATTAACGTGTAAATGTGATGTGTATTTACCTTCGACTATGCTCATATAGTTACATATATACGGTTAAGTGGTAAAATTTTAACCACTGCAGATTCATGAGTATTACTAGGATTTAGCATGCTGACAGATAAAGCGCAGAAACTTTATTTTACGTTAACTTCAGTGTCATAATGATTGTGTAAAAAAATCTCTGACTAAAAATGTAGGCGGAAAGAGGATATTTTACTGCCTTTATACTTCTAAACCTGTTTACTCTAAAAAAAAACCTAAGCTTCAGATTAGGGTGAGACACTTTGCAGCGGAGCATGATCACAAATACATCACTGTCTGATTTAATCACGCCTTTGGAATCACGAGGTCACGTTTTCCGAAAATCATTTCCAAAAAAATCCAATATTATAAGAGACATGAAACTTGCAAATTTCGTAAGACACTGTGCGAAAACTCGTATATTAGTACAGAACACTACGATTAAAGTAAATTTTCATGAGTAAATATCAGCTGTCTTAAAGCATATATGTATGTATTTTTATCAGATAATCAAAATTTAAAATCAAGGCTTCACCAACTAGATAAGGTTGGATAGCAATATCGGCAGGACCATACTGTAAAACATTCATCTATAGGTATATGTATATATGGGCTTAAACCTCCCCGGCCGGATCGTGCAAATCTGTCTTATTACCGTGATTTATTGAAAATTCCTCTCCTTAATAGATACATGCCTTTCAATGAGTAGTGTGCAAGTCAAAACAAATTCATTGCATAAATACTTTGCAAGTCAGCAATTACTTTAGCTCATTTTAATCCTGGTATGTGATTACTCATGATATTTTTTTTTAATTACGCCCTTTTTTCCCACGTCCGCGCTATTAGTACGGGTCAGAGGAACTCGCATGGTTGAGAAGCCAAAGCCATTATATTGACTCAGCTGCTAAAGGACATTTGCACCCATGACTTCACTTTGACCAGAGAAAGCCGTAAAGATTGAAACGAAACCATTGTAATTGATTGCAATTTTCAAATAAGTTGAAAAGCTGTGAAAGTTCAACAATTTCCTGCCGTCAAATTAAAACGAATTTGCAAAATTGCATGCTACAAGTTGTCGTGAGTGTACATGACACATATTACAGATCTGTGTGTGCTTAAGAGAAAGTTAACACTTGCACACTACTTTATCGTTAGTAAATAACATTTAATTTTTTTGCCGATTATTTTTTATGCTATTATATTTATTATTTTACACGCGAAAATGTCTCCTGCCTCAGACAACAATGTCATTGAGCTCGTCTCCAGAAGATATAGACATTGCCATAAATACCGGCAATAGTGATGCCCTCTACAAAACGTTTCCGGTAATCATCCCCCTTTCAGTTTCATTCTCTTCCTTGGGAAATTTTTGCTAGACCCCAGATTAAAAACATTAGGCACAATCCTAATCTTTCAGGAAGTTCCCTCAGGCTAGGATTAATAAAATATACTAATAAACCGTGTTAATAACGTACATAACTCGCAATTAGCATCCCCACAAACGAACAGTGGCTCTCAATGCTTTCTTTAAATTTCCGAGTAGCAAAATTGGCATAAATGTGTATGCACTATCCCCTCAATGATATACTAATGCATGAGAAAGGCGCCTGAACACATAATCAAACAACATCTCCATTTATATCCCTATACAATATTTTTCAAAAACTATGCGTATGCACCATATACACCCATGAATAAATGCCTTGGAAACGCAACGACTCGCTAAGAACAGAGAGACTTGTCACAGGAATTAAATTACATAGCAGCCAGAAGCACTAAAAGTACATACTTGGAGTATAATACATTACGAAACCCCGATCATATCCTTTTATTCTTTATCCACTCCCTTCTCTCCCCTTTAATTTCCTAATCTACCCATTCCCTCAATCCCTCGCACATTCGGAGGATAAAAAAAAATGAGTGGGTGTCATTAGAAATAACTACTGTACAGCACACACAAAAAAACATCAAGGTGCATCAGTGGGGAAAAACACGAGTGAAGAATAAAATAATAAAAACAATATGTCGCCAACCGGCAGATACAAAGTTTGGCAAAGAGAAGGAGAGCCGACCCAATAAAAGCTAAAACGCATTACTATAAAAATACTCTTTTATACAAATATACAGCATAGGAGGATGTGGATGGTCAGTGATATGGATTCCATAGACAAATGCACATACGTAATACATGTGCATATATACAAATGCAAAATGTAACCCCATAATTTGGATATTTCTCATGCATGCATGCACGAATGCAGAAAATGGACAACTGCACTTTAAATGCACAAATCTACACTGACTAGACAAATGCACTTTAAATGCATGGATGTACCATGACGAGACAAATGTACCAACGCACCCCTGTACATTCACATGGACAAATGCATTGTACATCCACCAATGTGTAACATACACCAATTAAGCAAAACCAATATGTGCACCAAAATGCACCAATGTATGCATAATTATACTTCCACAAATTAAACAAAACCAATGTGCACCAATGTCTAAATGCCCCCAAATCCGGTACACATAGGAAGTTCATATCTCTCCAAAGCCCACCCTCCATGCCTTTTCTTGTTCAAAAAGCAATAAGTCATTCCCAATGGTCAAGTCAAATTGAATAAATAATATAAATGGAAAGGTAAATAGTACTAAATAAATAGTGTGTAATAGGGCTTAAAAGTTAAAAGAGAAAAATTCTTCTTCTTCTTCGCTTTAAAGATGTATTAGCGGGAGAGAGAGAGACAGAATGAAAGAGAGAGTGAGACAAATATAAAGAGAGAAAGAGAGAGAGAGAGAGAGAGAGTGTGAGACAAATATAAAGAGAGAAAGAGAGAGTGAGACAAATATAAAGAGAGAAAGAGAGAGTGAGACAAATATAAAGAGAGAAAGAGAGACAGGAGGAAAGGTGTGAGAGACAGAGAGAAAGAGTGAACGGCAGAGAGGGAGAGAGAGAGAGAAAGAGAGAGAGAGAGAGAAAGAGAGGGAG
>JAQGBT010005890.1:0-13508 GCA_034698585.1 Disparrhopalites patrizii
TCGGGTGGGGATCGAACCCACGCCCTCTCCCAAGCAGCGTGCACACGGTAGCCACTGCACTACCTCGTCCTGGTCGGTGAAGAGAGATATAGGGAGAGAGGAACAGAGAGAAAGAAAGAGTGATAGAAGCAGAGAGAAATAGAGACGGAGAGAGATATATAGGGAGAAAGCGCAAGATAGAGAGAGAAAAATACGAGACGGGGTGAGAGATAAAAGAGATACGGTATATAGTGAGAAATATAGCGATTAAGAGAGAAAAAAGATATAGAGGCAGACAAAAGAGATATAGAGTGAGATAGAGAGAGAAAAAAAGATATAGAGCGAGATATAACGAGATAGAGAGATAAAAGAGATTAGTGAGAAATATAGAGGAAAAGAGAAAAAAGATACATATACATAGTGAGAAATAGTGAAATAGAGAATGAGAACAAATAGATAGAGAAAGAGCGAGATAGATAAGGAGAAAAGAGCGAGATAAAGAAAGAGAAAAGAGCGAGATAAAGAAAGAGAAAAGAGCGAGAAAAAGAAAGAGAAAAGAGCGAGAAAAAGAAAGAGAAAAGAGCGAAAAAGACAGATATGTATAGCGGGAGTGTATAGTGTATCATTATTATTTCATGGGGAATCTACAGGCGACTCACTCTATAACAGGCTCCCTTATAACGGTTTTCCTTTTACAACCGTGGCAGAAATTGCTAACCTCGGAACTTTGTCCAATTGCTTCCATACTAATCTCTGTTCTCTATAACGGTTTTTCGCTATAACGGGGGAAATTTGATGTTTTAAGGGCTGTTATAGAGAGAGTCGACGGTACATGATTATGTGTTGGTTCTGTGGTTCACGAAATACATAAGTGAATTTCCCTTCCGGGAATTTCGTCCCTCTAATTTTCTATAAATCACGAGCAATAACTAACACTGAAAGACAGTAGATACAAGTAGGTATAAGTCTATACTGATACATCTGCCCGATGTGATTATGTACTTCCATATTTTTGGAGATTAGTGCACGTGGACCAACTCTTGGATTAAGCCTTTCCATTCCTGTCGTAGAATGTATTGGAAATTGTGTGGGTGAAAGTAACGAGGCAGTCTTTGAGCCATTTCCACCCACATTGTTCCAAACAAAGCCTCGTTTAGAACAAAAGCATAAATGGTATAACGGCGTTTGGTCTATTTAGAAGGAATTATTTCTTGTCAAATTAAAAGTAATGACAAACATTTGAAATTAACGAATCAAATTCATTGCATTAAATGTTAATATTCTGCTTACACCCTATGTAATTGTAATTTATTGGAATTTCTTCTGATTCAAAAAATATAGATAAAACTATAAAGACACACTCCGGTCAAGTTCAGCTCCAAAAGAAAAACCTCAAGAAAATATCAAAGAATCACTAGCCTTAACAAATAAACACTAAACATTCACGCTAAAAAGACTCCAATGACAAATAAATTACAGTAAGAAAAATGCCATAGACCACATTAGCCCCCAAAAAAAGAAACAAAAAAATCCCAGACAAAATCAAACAAAAAAGAGGAGAACCAAACACCCACACAAACACCGAAGAGAAAAATGTTAAATACAAATAAACACGTAAACCACCCCTAAAATTGGAGAAGTACCTTGAAGAAAGAAGAAAAAAGCAATTCCACGAAAACTAAAGTATCTCCTTTAATGTTGGAACTAAAAAAAAATGGCGGGAGTAAATGAGTAAGCAAGAAAATGCAGCTGCAATGTGTTTATACATATGTGAAAGGAAAACGATCGAACAACTGACAAGTTAAAATGGGAATTCGTGGTCTTGGAGGACAACCACGACCAAAGGCAGAAAATTCCAATTGTTAATGAAAAGTAAAAGTTACCGCAGAACCCGTATACATTTAATGGTGTATCAGCTCCCCTTTCTACTCCGGCCGATAGCCGTTCACCGACAATCACTTATACTTTCTGAGGTCATTTCACTTTATTGTCGAAACAAAATAATATGTAATTATGTACGTGGATTCCGAAGTGTTCAGTGAAAGTATTAGCTAGGAAGTTCAAAATACGGTTTTATATTGTATGCACACGGAGAATGAATGAGCGAGCAAAGGTAGAAGAAAGAAAGTAAAAACAAGTGAGAAAATTTAGGACATATTAAATTTTTTAACATGATTTAAGAAAGTATAAAAAGAGAAAAATTAGGACATCAAAATTAAAAAACTAAAAACGATTTACGAAAGTAAAAACAAAATAGGAAAATTAGAACATAAATAGTTAAACATAAGCAAAATCCACAAATCAAAGTGAAATAAAAAGTTACCAAAGAATGAAAGTTAAAAAACAAAAGTTGCTAGGCAAGATACAGCAGCCGTTAAAAGGAGAAATGACGTTATATTCAGAGTGAAATTTACCATAGCATCGGATCAATGAAAAGACAAATAAGACAACGAAAGATATATTAACAACTTACAACTTGACAAGAAATGTAAAAAAGTGGAAATTAAAAAGGTTAAAGAGCAAGGAAAACATATACAAATAATTAAAAAATTAATTAATGAAAACAACCAGAAAAAATAATAAAACAAGAGAAAGAGACACATTTTGAGCGAGAGATACAATTAAAGAAGGTTGAAGATGCAAAAAGGAAAATAAGCAAAAAATTGGAAGGATGCATTTGGAAATGTGAAATAGAAATCCGAAAGAAAACTAGAAATTGGAAAATGGAGAAATGAATAAAAGAGAGAAACTGAGGGAAAAGCAAGAGAAAATAAAACGCGAGAGAAATAAATCCGGACAATTTGGTGAGAATGAATTGGGAGATAAAATATCCCTATAAAACGAAACTACATGGCAATTTGCAGGCAATTGTGCAATACGCGAGCTCTTGGGTATTCCCATTAATTCATCGCGCTGTATAACATAACACCATTTGAAGGCAAAACTACCTGAAAACATGCGGAGTGCATCGAGTCAAGGTTGTATTTACTGGCGAAAGGGTTAATCCAATTTCTACAGTCCGTCGTTTAGAGTATCAATATATTAGACAATTTGTTCTTCCGCAAAATCGCAATTGCACTATGGTCTTTTTAAACCAGGAAATCATTGCATCTTCTCAGGCGGAACACTTTTTTTTTACCATTTAAAGTTGTGTCTGATCTTACAAATGCTATTTTGCACCAGAAACCGAACCCTCCAAACTCCACCAAAAGAGCTTGTGTATTAAAACACCCCCGTTGTCTCCAAATGGCTGAACATGTCCCGGAGTCATATATTTGTCCCTTCCCCTGCAGACTGGGAGAAAAAACGGGATATTTTTTGTAGGAGCTTTGCTTTCACTTGGAGGCAGCAGATGCAGAATGCACTTTTTGTATTATAGCCCCTGTCACCCTATAGTTGGAATTGCCAGTGACGAAATAATAGGAGTCGGTGAGCGTATAGCGACTGTAAATACCCCGTCCTTTGATTCTTCTCCAACCAACCAAATAACACCGAGGGTACGGTTCCGTGGCTTTTCCCTCCGAAAAAAAGAATAAAAAAAGGGGCAGGAGGGAAGAGGACAAAAAAAAAGTGTATTGTATTTTATGGAAAAAAGAAAGAAAGTGAGCGAAAGTAGAAAATATTGGGGGAAAATTGAACTCTTGATTTCTTTATCGTATAACTTTCACTCTACAACAAAGAACCGAGTGTTTGCTAAGGGTTGGGGTAGTACATTGCTTTTTTCCCTTACTTTCCCTCTACTTTCTCTTGTTCCTATAGATCTTATTTGATCTGGCTCGCTCTTACTTTTCTATTTCTCTCTCTCTCATTTTTATCTATTTCTCTCTTAATTCTCTTTTTTTCTTTCTTTCTTTCTAACTTTTTCCCTTTCTCGAATTTCCTCTCGTTCTTCCTATTGTTATTCCTATCTTTCTCTCTCTCAATTTTCCTCTTGCTCTTCCTCTTGCTATTCCTCCGTCTCTCTCTTACTACTCCTCTTGTCTACCTGTCTCGCTACATTTCTCTCTGGCTTTCGGCTGCTTGTCTCGCTGACTTACTCTTCCTCAATTTGTGAGTCCAATTCTCTTTTCTGCTCATTCGCGCTTCTACTTTCTACGTGTCTCTGTTTGTCTCTCCGTTTTTCTCTTTCTCACTCTTTTTCCGTCTGCTTTTTTTGTCCGTAATTTCTCAATCTCTATATCTTTTTTACTCTGTCTCTCTCTCCTTATCTGTCCTCCGTCTCGCTTCCCTTGTTTTCTCCCTTTCTCTTTTCGTCTCCCCGATTCTCTGTTTCTCTCTCTTTTGCTCTCTCCATCTTATTCTCACCGTTTCTCTCGTGCGCGCTTTCTCTTCCTCTGTCTGTTTTTCCTTCTCAGCCTCTCCCTCTTACTGTTTTCTTTGCCCTCTCTTTTCTTCTCTCTTCGGCTCTTTTCGTCGCTCTTTTTTCACTGTTTATTTTCTCTCCGTCTCTTTTCGTCGCTCTTTTTTCTCTCTGTATATATTTTCTCTCCGTCTCTTTTCGTTGCTCATTTTTCTCTCTGCTTATTTTCGACAGCTTTTTCTTTTCTTTCCTTTTGTTTTTTAATTTCTTCTCTTTCGTTTTTTAATTTCTTCTCTTATATTTGTTATTTTCTTCTCTTTCGTTTTTTAATTTCTTCTCTTATATTTGTTATTTTATTCTCTTCGTTTTTTAATTTCTTCTCTTATATTAGTTATTTTCTTCTCTTATGCTTGTTATTTTCTTCTCTTTCGTTTTTTATTTACTTCTCTCACGTTTTTTATTTTCATATCTCGCTTTTTTCTCTCTTTTATGTCCATCTCTCCCTTTTTCTGTCCATCTTATTTTTCTGCTTCTCCATTTGAATTGCTTTTTCTCTCATTCCTCTCATTTTCCCATTCGTCTGTTTTTTGTTTCCCAGCCTCCATTTCTCTCCAGTATTTCTCTCGCCTTCTCTTTCTTTCCTTCGTTCGTTCTTTTGCACACGCATCAAATTATTTGAGGCAAACTTGATATATCTATAGATATTGGCTGGAAGAGAAGAGGGCAGGAGAAGCTTTGTGAACAAGAGTTGTGTGGCAATAATTCTACAAAGGGAGAGAGGACGTATACTATATAGAAAGAAAGTTTTTCCTTCTCCCTCCTTACGCACGGTGAGAGCCGTAAAGGACAAGAAAGTGAAAGGAGACACAGTAGCGGAAAGTGAGAGGGGGAGAATTTATATGGCCTTTATCCATTTTTTTAAGGAAAAGAGTAGAGGAACCGTAAAGAGAGAGTGTAATCGTGCGGTTTTAAAAAGAAGCGGGTGATTTATGACAAGTGGACGACCCAACGGAGGACTTTTAGCGAGTCGTTTATTGAAAATGAAGAATACAAGGGGAAAAACCGGGAGGAAACTTCTCCCTTAAAGGCCGGTAAGAGGGAAATGTCAGCTTCTCCCATACCAATATATAAAGCCACTGTCCAACATATAGACGGACGTAAGCGGTAAATAGAAGCAAAGAGTGTAAAGTCAAAAGGGAGAAGAATAAAAGGAATTTGAGGGCGAGAATTCCTGAGGCACACAAGACATTTATTTACCAAGGATATGGAGAAACTCATACAGAGGAATTGTGATCGAAAATAGGCGAGCCTCGGAAAGCGTTACTTCCGTTAAATTAAAAACGCACGAGGAAAATACGCAAGAATAAATCCCACTTCCAGGCAGGACATGCACAAACAAAACAGATAGTCCTACTAATACAAACATGACAAAAGCCCAAGGAATAAAAGGGATTCAATATTTCATAGATAAAGCCAGTAATATAGCAAGTAATTAAATATAGAGTTTCTTTAATACAGTAAAAAAATACACAAATATCGTAGGAATCTCCATCACTTAAACAATGCAAGAGGAACCGAAATGGAGATATGGACAAAAATAGCGCCAAAGAAGGACAAAATGGGCAAGACAAAAACGGACTAGAGAAAACAGCACATGCAGGATATGAGGAAGGTACCAATATACGAAACAGGACAATCAAGACAAAAACATTGAGAGTTGGGAAGCCAGAAAGAAAATGCAAGAAATTTCGATAGCCAAGAGATAATGACACAGAGTTAGGCAGAGCACTGAGGAATGCATAATGGCAAATAGCCGATGAGACAGAAGAAAAGTGAGTGAAAGAGAGAGAGAGAGAGAGAGAGAGAGAGAAATAAATATAGGAAGGGAACAAAACATAGCTAGAGAAACAGGCCGAGAGCAAGAGAGATAGAGAAGACAAACGGAGAGGGATGGACAAACAGAGGTGGAAATAGAAAGAGAGAAAAATAATAAGGGAACCGGAGAGAGGGCGAAATACACAGGAAATAGAGAGGGAGAATAAAACAGAGACCAAGAAAGAGAGAGCAAAAGCAAGAGGAGTGAGAAAGAGCAAGAAAAAGAAAGAGTGGAAAGTTCAGAGAGAGACGAGGAGAGGAGAAAAAAACACGAAGAGTCCGTCTAAAAGATACAGAGAATTAATTGGAGAAACCAAGAGAGAGAACAAAAAGCAAGAGCAAAAGTGAGCGAGAGAGCAAAATAAAGAGAGCTGGAAAAAGAGATCGACAGAGCAAAAGAAAGAGCGACGGAGGAACATCGAGAGCGAGGGATCAAAGGAGAGCCAGAAAATAAATAGAGACCGAGAGATCAAAAAAGATAACCAACAAAAAGGAGAGAGCGAGAGATCAAAAGCGATAGCCAACAAATAGAACAAGAGACCCAATGAGAACGAGAGAGCGAGTGAGCTAAGGAAAAATAAAGAGAACGAGGGAGCAAACAAGAGAGCGAGAAAAAACAGATCCAGGGAGTTAACGAGCAAAAGATAGAGCGAGAGAGCAACATATAGAGCGAGAGTGCAAAATATAGAGCGATAGAGCAAAAGTGAAAAGGAGAGAGAACAAAAGAGAAAACGAGATAGGAAAGTAGAGAGTGCAAAAGAGAACACGAGAGAGGAAAGTAGAGACAGCAAAAGAGAAAACAAGAGAGAGAGAGCGAAAGAGAAAACGAGAGAGACAAGAAGAGAGAGAGAGCAAACGAGAAAACGAGAAAGAATAGAAGAGACAGCGCAAAAGAGAAAAGGAGAGAGAATAGAAGAGACAGCGCAAAAGAGAAAAGGAGAGAGAATAGAAGAGACAGCGCAAAAGAGAAAAGGAGAGAGAATAGAAGAGACAGCGCAAAAGAGAAAGCGAGAGAGAAAAGGAGAGAGCGAGAGAGCAGAGGAAAGAAACATGAGAGAGAGAAAGAATGGGAGAGATAGGGAGAGTGAGAGGTAGTAAAAGGGAGAGAGAGAAACGGGACGTGTGACCGTTCCGCCTTGGTGACTTCATTGACAATAGAGGCATAAACCTCGAGGAAATTCGAGGGGCTCTCACGGCCATACTCTTTGCTTCATGATCAATGGCTTTATGACAAGTCCAAGGACCACTCACTCACTCAATCGTCTTCTCTCTCTCTCTCTCCGTCTCACCCTCCCCTCTCATATCTACCCATGTATCATTTCACTATTGAGAGGCACTCACACATGAGAAGAGCAAGTACACATATAGAGTAGACAAGGCATAGGAATAAAATGGATCCAAATAATAAAACTGAAATAAAAAGACACCCTTTCAAAGGCACGGGAGGAACCGGAGTTATGTACATGCTTTCCCCCCACGTCAAAAAGCGCAATGCCTGCATAATATTGGCCATAAAAGCAAATAGGAGGTGCATGCCATCACGCTTTCGCTCATGAAATAATAATAACCCGGAGGTAGGTGCATTTGCCATACCAGAGAAATAATCCACCGACTTGGGTGATAAAAAAAGGAGGAAGTCTAAACGGAATAGAATGTATGGAGGAATCTGTGGGGGCTTTATCCCCAATTTTCTTTTGTGATTTAATATTATTCATACAAAAAAAACAGGGTCCAATAACAGGGTGTGGAAGATTTTGTGAGGGAGTACAACTTTTTTTTCTGCTTCCTCTTCCTCTACTTTCACTCTCCGTATTTGTGCTCTTGCATTTGCTATTTTTTGTGTACACCAAAGAGTGCAAGGGCTTCGAGAGTGCGGCTGGGTGCTCCCTCACCACTCTTTGCTTTTTGGTTATTGATGTGACATGTGAAAGTTTTATGGCATGTCAGGCTGATGGCAAGATAGAGATGGATTGAAGCTTATATTCTCTCCTTTTTTCCAAGGGAGTTTCTCGGTTTTTTGTTCTCTGGATTTTTTTCTCTGGTTTTAATTTCTATCTCATTTTGTGCTTTCTCTTTTTTCGTCTACACTTTCTTGTTTTGTTTCGTTTAATTCCTGTCGCCATCATTTTCTCATTTATTGTCTTCATTTGTTTCCTCGATTTCCCTTTTTTCCGTTATTTTTTTCTTATTTTCTGAGTTTTCTCCGTTGGTTTCTTTTTTTCCTGCGTTTGCTGTTATTCCGCTTCTCTTTTTCGTTTAAGCTCTTGATTTCTTGTTTTTTCTCCTATTTTTTTCTTGTTTCTTCTTTATAATTATTCATTTATCCATTTTCTCATTTGTTGTCTCTTGTTTTCGTTTTTTTCTCTTACCTTCGTTGGTGCTTTATTTTTTTCCTGCCTTTTTATTTTTTTCCTTTTTTCATTTTCGTTTTTGCTTTCTCGCTTCGCCTATGTCTCTCTTGTTTCTTTTCATTGCTTTATCTATAGTTTCGTTTCATTTATCCATTTTCTCATTTGTTTTACCGTTTTCTATGTTTTCAGAATTTTCTCTTTTGAATGTTTATTTTCTTTCTTGTTCTGTGTTTGTAGCTGACATTTTCTTCATTTTCTTTTCCATTACGAATTTCCGTTCTTGCTTTTCATTTTTCTCGATCAAATTATCAATTATTTTAATTATTAATTCTTCCTTGGTTTTCTTTTCTGTTTGCTGCTTTCTACATTTTTTAGTACCCTTGATCTTTATAACTGATTCTTCAATTTATATTTTCTTTCTCTTTTTCATTGTTGCTTTCTCCAATATTTTCATTGCTTTCAAACCAAACAGATCGTTTTTCAGTTTATGGTTTGGAATTTCCAATTTTTGCTTCTTTTTCAAACTTGTATTATCGTTTTCTTAAATTTCTCTCTCAAGTACTCAACTTCAACATTGCTGTTTTCTTCCATTCCTTTTTTTATTTGACGATTTGATTTGATGTAATGCAATTCCTTAGCTCGCCTGGCTTTATTGCTGATTCTCTCTGATTTTCTCTCTCCCTTTTTGCTCTCATTGATAAAATCCCACTTCCGCAATTCCTTTTCAATAATATTTTAATTTTGCGTCATCATGTCTCGTTCTTCAAAGTCTTTCCTTCTTGTGCTTCCGTTTCCACTCACACTTTCCCTGGCAATATTCAAATTCCCGCTCTCGGCGTACTTTCAATTTCATTTGCCTTTTTGTACTTTCCCTGCACATGGGCTTCCCTTTCTTTTTTAATTCTCTCTTTGGCTTTATTTTCGACGTTTACTTTATCTAACTCTGCTTTCCTACTCTTTTGACTCGTTCATTGTCGCTCTCATATTTCCTTTTTGCGCCTTCTATACATCTCCCTCCTTTATTCCCTGCTTCATCTGTCTCCCATCCCCTCCCTCGCCCATTCGTCTCCGGATCCGATGGGATGCATTTCCCTGGGCTTTATCCTCTACTTTATGACTCTATGAAAAGGGAGAGAATATGCAAAGTGTGGGGTTAAAAGAAGAGAGAGAGAGAGAGAGAGAGAGAAAGGAACAAGTTTATAGGTTTTCCCTCCACATTCGCATTCCCTTCCTTTGGATACATGTTTACCAGCATTCAAAATCAACACAGTGCAAGGCTTTGGTTTGACTTGCGATCAACCACACTGCTTTCTCCCTTGTGTAAACTTTGTCGTAAAACTCTTTTCTCCCTCACATTCTCTCACTCTCTCTCATTTCTCTCTCAGACACTCTCACTTTCTCTTTTTTTCTCTTCCTCGCCCATTCTCTCATTCTCTGTCTATCTTTCTCGCTCTTTCTCTTTCTCGTTCTTTCTCTTTCTCTTTCTTTCCCTCTCTTTGTCTTTCTTTTTCTCACATACTTTCTTCTTGTCGTTCTTTCTCTCTCTCCTGCTTCTCTTTCACGTTTGTTCTCTCTCCTTATCTTTTTCCTCTCTTTCTTTGTCTTTTTTGTTCTGTCTTTCACTTTTTCTGTTTTTCTCGTTCTTTCACCCTCTCTTTCCTTCTCTTCCACGTTCTTTCTCTCTGTTTCTCTTTCTCTCTCTTTCTTTCTCTTCCTCTTTTTTTCTCTTTCTTTCTCTTCTTCGTTCTTTCTCTTTCTTTCTTTCTTTTCCTCGTTCTTTCTTTCTCTTCTTCGTTCTTTCTCTTTTTTTCTTTCTTTTCCTCGTTCTTTTTTTCTCTTCTTCTTTCTTTCTTTCTCTTTTTCGTTCTTTATTTCTCTTCCTCGTTCTTTCTCTCTCTTTCGTTCTGTTTCTCGTTTTCACTCTATTTCTTTCTCTTGGCTTCTCTGTCTCTCTTATTCTCTTCCTAGTTCTTTCTCTCTGTCTCCGGTTCTCCTTCTCGTTCTATCTCTTTATCCTTCGCTCTCTCTCATTCTCCGGCTCTATTTCTCGTTTTTTCTCTCTCTCTCTTACTTTAGCTCTTTTTTCTCACTGTACGACTCTTGTAATCTTTTTGTCTTACTGACTCTCGTTATCTCGCTCTTTCACTCTGTTTCTCCCTGTTCGTCTATGTCTTCTCCTCTCTCTCTATTTCTGTTTCACCCTATGCGGATTTCCTTCTTTCAACTCCCTTTGTCTCAATTTAATACCAATGTAGCCGCTGATTTCCTTTGCTCCACACTCTCCCTCCATGTAAAGGGGATTTCGTCTTATTGAATTATTCAGACATCGGGAGAAAGAACGAAGGAAGCAGGATGGAGAAGCGAAAAGAAGGGATGTAAAGAATGAATAGCAAACAGCGATTTTTTGTCCTTGATTTCGGTTAAAAAAATCAGGGAACAGTTTTGTAATCCGTCGTAATCCGTGAATGTGCTTGGGCTATTTAATGCGAGGATTAATATTTAAGGAAAATTAATTAAAAAATGAATTTCTCTGTCTCGTCATTGAATCGACGCTCTCTATAATGGACCCCCGTATAACGGTTTTTTTTGCTAAAATGGTATTCCGAAAGCTGTGTTAACATTGAATGTGTAATTATGAATTAACTATAAATGTTTGTTCCGTCCAAACAGTTCAAAAAATTGCCATTTACGACCCTCTTGAATGTTAATATTGAAGTTGAATTTGGATGATATCTCTTCAGCTTTCACTTTCATAAATACGAAAAAAGAAGACAGCCATTGTAACGGAAATTGCATGGGGAACGTCTAGACACCAGTTAATTACATGGATTCCAGAAAAAATTACCATTTAGACGAATCCTTCTTCATACACATTGAGGAACTTGTACTAAAATGAGGGATACGGTTTATTACGATCCCCGTCTTTTATCTATCCAAACTAATAATGAGATGATAATAACACTTCATGCCAAATCCGGTTATATTAGAAAATATGTGGGACGAACGGGAGGAGATGACGGCAGAAGGGAAGAGATACATAAAAAAAACTGGCTCATTCCTTTACCCTTCCATCCTCATTTTCTCATTCTCAGTCCAATGAACTCGACACGGCCCGCCAAAAAAGGGACGTTATGGGTCTGGTCACAATAAATGCAAATGGAAAGATTAAGGGTGGGATACGAGAGGGAAAGGAGCCAACAAATTTCTTCATTTATTCTTCCTAATATCCAACTTTAAAAGACGTCCACCTTATGAAATCCTCTCACGACATTTTGAACAAAAAAATTGTGCCTGCGCTTTATGAGATGTATCGCCTTGGGGGGAAGTACATATACATAAATACATGGAAAGCATAAAGAAAAATTAATCCACTCTCTGTTTCGCAAAGTTTAAAATAGAAAGCCAAAATGGAGGGAGATAAATAATAAAAATGGCAAATTGAATTCAACAACAAATTTTCTCTTCAATGCCAAAACTACAGTAACTATCAATGGCATAACAAATGCTTGGGGGAAAATGCAAAGGGCGTTAAAATGCAACAAATTAAGGCGCCGGTGAATTTCGTAGAAAATTTTATTTTGAATATACTAGTAAAATAAAATAATATATTAGAAGCAAGAGAAAGTCTAAAGAAAGCGTAATGCTATCGGAAAGATCGAGAGAAAGACATTACGAAAGCAGGAGATCAACGAGGCACTGAGAAATCATTGGAGATTAAAATAAATAAAATAAAACAAAATAAATAAAAAACAGGAGAGAAGGGGAAATGAAAATGTGACAAGAAATGGAGACAGAACGAGTAGAGAAAAGCCGAAAAAAGTACACCAACAAGTGTGAAGACAAAACTAAAATAAAGCAAAGAGAATTTAGAGAAAGTAACTTCACAGACTATTAAATTATATAAAACACGAGCCGATGCACAGAAAAACCCAAATTTGCAAAATCCAAAACAAAAAACCGTTTGCAAATCCACGGCAAAATTAATCTACATATGCCAAAAGAAATTTTACGAAACGGAAAACCTAAATGTATCCTCAAGAAAGCTGCGGGATTTCAACACCAAAAAAACATAAAAAGGAAAATCCAGTCGTACGTCTAAACCCCAGTGTAGTCGCCAAAAATCCCGAATAAGACAAGTGAGAAGAAAGTGAAAGGAAGTAAAATTGGAGGGAGAGGTAAAAGATAGGCAGATGTCACCTAAAAAAAAGTAAGTGTATTAATATTAGCCCTACTGACAATTTTGTATTTCCTCTAAAGCTGCCAAAAAAAGGAGGGGAAGAGGGAGATGAAAAGTCTAAAGTGTTATTCGGGACGAAAGTATGAAGGGGAGACCATAAGAAAAAACAGAGATGAATATGAAGGAGAAAGTAGGGCAGAAACCAAAGTTACTACGAGGTATTTACCCGCATCAAAGAATTTTCCGAGGACCAAGGAAGGGATTCCCTCCATCCGCATGCTTTCACTATATCATATTCAGACAAGGATATTACTTAAGAGACAGAATAAGAAACTGTGTGGGAGCGAAACATAAAGCAAGAGACAGAGAGCGGGACAGAATTAAAGAACAACAAAGAGAAAGAGACAGAGAGAGAACGAGAGTGGACCAGAGAGTGAGAGCTACAGTCGGAAAGACCGAGAAAAAGAAGCGAAGACCGAGAGAAACAGAGAGGGATAGAGAGCACGCGAAACAAAGGGAGATGTACAGAGAGAAAAGAGACAAACAAAGAAGGATAGAGAGAAAGAGAGAGCAAGAGAGAAACAGAAAAACAGAGACAGAGAGAAGGACAAAGAGAAAGAGCGATACGGAAAGAGGTACAGAAAGAAATAGAGATAGAGAGAGATAGAGAAATAAAAAGAAAGAAACAGAGAAAAAGGGAGAAAGAAACAGAGAAACAGAGAGAGAAACAGAGAGAAAGTTAAAGACAGAGAGAAAAAGGGAGAAAGAAACAGAGAAACAGAGAGAGAAACAGAGAGAAAGTTAAAGACAGAGAGAAAAAGGGAGA
>JAQGBT010005891.1:0-13508 GCA_034698585.1 Disparrhopalites patrizii
AAAAAAAAATTAGCGGACATCCAAGATAATTTTAGAACACAGGCGTCTTTCCGGAGAAAATGTACAGGGAGAGAAATAGCACCTTTTTGGAGACAAAATTCTTGGGGAAAAGTTGGAATTAAAATTTTAATTGTGTGAGACACCCCGAAAAATGTTTTTAGTAAGAAAATAAAAAAATTTGTGAGAGAATCACCTGAAATAAATGGAATTTCACAAGAGATTGGAAAACTCGACAAGCACCGGAGAGCACTAAAGCCTTCGAGAACTGACTTGTTGCAACTGAACGAGTGAAGACTCCGAGGAGGTTAAAGTTAGACTCACTTTCGGGGGAATTTCACACACACATACAGGAGGGAGATGAGACTTTTACTTATAAGTATATATTCACCGTTACGACTACACTTTCTTTTTAGCAGGAAGATAAAGAGAGAAAGAGAGAGAGAAGTCTCTGGCGGAATGACAATATCCAGCCTGGGCCACGTTAGACTCAAAAAACACACACAGGGTCTTCCTCCTTATACAGATTTTTTTTTCTCTCCCCAACTAAATAGTAGTTAGTATGACTAAGGCAGAATGTAATGCAATAAGGAGATGAAAAGTCCTTTAAACACGATAGTTATATAAACATTCTTCTCTCTTGGATTCCTTTATACTCCCTGCGTATGTATCCGCCATTCAGCAGGAGGAGGGAAAAGATCAAGTGAAGAATGAGGAGGAACAAGTATACAGGGAGTAGGACTTTTGTGGCTGCATATTTTTTGAAACAAGTACACACATTGGGGAAATCTCAGAATGTGTGTGAGTAAGAAGCATGTGTGTGTGTGTGGAAGAGAGAGACAGAGAAAGATTAACAGAACGAAAATAACGAGGGAACTCGGCCAGAAAAGGAAGCCAGGGGGGCTTGGGGATATGACTGTAAAGCATGTGTATAACTATTTTATATAGCAAATTATATAGTGGAAAGGTTGAGACCGATTACTTCATGATTTCTCTCTCTCTCTCTCTTCGTCTCCCTCGCTCTGTCTCTCTCTGTCTGTCTTTCACTCATAATATTTTTTCTGTCTCTCCGTCCTCTTCTCTTCCTTTGCCCTTTCCTTTTCTCTTTCTCTTTACCTTTTCCTCTTTACCTTTTTCTTCTTCTTTACCTTTTCTCTTTCTCTCTTGTGTTCCTCTTTCTCCTCTAGTCGCTCTCTCTCTCATTTTCCTCTTTCTGTCTCGTTTTGTCTTCTTTCTCTATCTATCATTTTCCTCTTTCTGTCTCGTTTTGTCTTCTTTCTCTATCTATCATTTTCCTCTCTCTCTTTTCTCTCTCTCTCATTTCCCTCTTTTTCGCTCTCTTTTCTCATTTTCCTCTCTCTCTTTTCTCTCTCTCTCTCTTTTCTCTCTCTCATTTCCCTCTTTTTCGCTCTATCTTTTCTCATTTTCCTCTCTCTCTTTTCTCTCTCTCATTTCCCTCTTTTTCGCTCTATCTTTTCTCATTTTCCCCTCTCTTTTTTCTCTCTCTCTCATTTCCCTCTTTTTCGCTCTCTCTTTTCTCATTTTCCTCTCTCTTTTTTCTCTCTCTCTCATTTCCCTCTTTTTCGCTCTCTCTTTTCTCATTTTCATTCTCTTTCTCATTCTCCTCGTTTTTTATTTCTCGTTTTCCTCTCTCTCTCTGATTTTCCTCCTCATCATCTTTCTCTGATTTTCTTCCTTTTCTTTCTCATTTACCTCTTTTTCTATTCCTTGTTTCCCTCTTTCTCCCCGAATGGTTCTCCTGTTCTCTTAAATCTGCTTGTCTTTCTCTCTCGATGTCTCTTTTTCCTTGTATTCTTTCCTTATTTCCCCGTTGTTTTCTCATTTCTCTGCATTTCTTCTTTTGCTTTTCTCCCGTATTCTTTGCTTTTACTCCTGATGTCTATTTTTATTCCTATTTCTTTCCCATTTTCCTATTTAGCCCTACATATCTGTTTTTCTCTCTCGTTTTCTTTGCTTTCTCCTGTGATGTCGTTCTTTTGTTCTCTCTCAATTGTTTTCTTTTTCGATTGTCTCTTTTTGTTTTTGCCTTTCTTTTTTCGATTTTTCTCTATTTTTTTCTCTTGTTCTTTTTTTCTTGTGTCCCTCTGTGTTTCTTTTTCCTAGATTTTGTCCGTGTGTCTCTCTCTCTATTTCTCACATTATCATTCTGGAACTTGTATGCGGATGAACATGCTTCCCTTTTACTAAATTGTCTCTTTTATTCCTGCTTCCTTTTTCTCTCCCTTTTGCCTTGGGTTCTCTTGCATTTTTTGGCTGCTAGACTTTTTATACAGGAACCGTGTTTACTGCCTTTTGGTCGTGCCTTTCCTATTTGGTTGTTTATCACAGTCTCGCTCTGGCTTTCTGCATACATCTCCTTCTCTTTTAACTTTCTTCTTGCGTATTTCCCTCGCCTTTCCTCTGATCTACATTTTTTTTTGAAACCGGCTTCAATTTCTTTATCGCTTACTTGGAGCAACACGCTTTTAATCTCCTGCCTTTGACTTGTAATACTAACCATTGCAACAAGCTCGCAGAGTGAGGACATTTGCATAACTCTTTTTTTTTTGTGTTCCTACCTGCACAATCAATGGCCGTGTTTTCCCATAGATAATTCTCTCTTGAAGAAAAAAATCGTGTATTTCAGCATGTATGCGACCCTTGACACTGGAATTTTGTTGTAGCACAGTAATCAGACTATGACTTTAAATTAAGTGTATGTATAGGTCTAATGCAACTAAATATGTACATCTAAAGAGGACTTTATGCGAGAATTGATCAAGAATTTCCTTTAAAGTGTGTATAAAGATCGTGTTTAGCCTATAATTTACTTTTTTTTTTGCTATTCAAGACTATAATTTACATGCACAAGAATTAGCATTTGTTTTGTTGTATCATTTGTTGTTCTTGATCGTGGGGAGACTCCTTATAATGGGGATAAATGCAGGAGGGGTTGGACAGGTTAATTGACTCTCTTGTTGTGTTGTGAATGGATGAACGGGATCAATGCAGTTGCGGAAGGGGTAAATTGGGACTATTATTGTGCATTTTTGCTGAATTTTGTTTTATTGCTGAACTCAATTTGATGCTGAGTCCGTTTGGGGAAGTGTACTAGGTAATTCTGGGGTATTATCACCCAATTACTTAATATGTCTTGTTTTTATAGGCTTAGGGTTAAATTTGCTTTAACGTTTTATTCGTGCCTTTATGTTTCATCTGTTGTAAATGTGCCAAAGGAGCAATCATGTATTGTCAGATCTGCGATTTAGATGGAACTTTCCTAATTTTTGAACTAGCTCTGATTTGTTTTTGTAATTTTTCACGTCATGAAGTTATGATATGAAACCAGAGATTTAAAATCAAAAATATATGTTGGCTATTGCCGCTAAAATCCTTGGCTGATCTTTTGGCATTTTTGTCGTAATTACAACTTTGTAAGTAGCAATATTACCTTTTGCTATTAAAATAAAGAGTTCACAGAATTCTGATCTTCACTAATTCTGTGTAAATTGAACTTCAATTGAATTGTTGTCTGAATGACTTACAATTAGACTATGAGCTTACACAAAATAGTAGTACATACGTATTTTGTTAATATTTTTTAATTAATCTAGGTAAGCGTAGGAAATTATATGAGGTGGAAAATTCCTTGTAAAGGTCAAAATTTCTATCCTTAGATCGAAACTTCCTTTTAAATTAATTTAAAATTTAATTTACGTATGTGCTTGACTAACGTGGCAAGTAACAATAAAAATGACTAGGAATAAAATCAGCAAAAAATGTTGCAATGAAGAGGAAAGAGATGATTTTTTCCTTAGGAATTGCTATTTAAGTCCGTCTTAACTCATGTGGAGACTTTAAGTCCTTAGCAATATGTAATTTTGTGTAAATTTTAGAAAATATATACATATTCGATAGAGACGTGCCCAATTTTTTATAGCTTATGATCTTACAATTTTATTGTTGAACGAGGAATAAGAAAATTAAAAATGTATCAACTATTAAATCCGAAATATGTCATACATAGGACTGCTCACACAAACGATATTACATCTGAGATTAAATTTTATGTTAAATTTGAAATTCGTAGAAAAACTGAAATGGCGTTAAAATTGTGCACTTGAAATTGTCTCACCTTGTTGGAGTTGTTATGGATGTTTAAATCCTGATAATGAAATGTAATTTGAGGTACCTTATTTTTATTATCACAGTCACAAATTGCACATTCAGTTGATGCCACTTTTTAAACTGTTTTTTATTCGCAGTTTGTAAAAATATAGAAAAAAAGATCATAAAAAAGGCGAGTTGATAATCAAAACAGTGACAACAAATCTGCTAAACCTTTTCCTGATAAAAAGTTTGCGTCAAAGTGTTATTTAATTGACGTGAAGACTGGGCTACCGGTGGTATTTTTATGGCCTGCAAGATTAAAATGAGATGAGGCGGGGGATTATGCATTAAAAAAATTGGGTTTTACTACTGTTGTAAGCTCAAGCTCATTACTACCGTGTCTGGGTAGGTAGTCACAGGGTTAAATGCAACTTGTTTGTTTAAATAGGTACAACAGCATCTACATTAATTTGTCTCTCTTCCCCCTCTCTCAGGTGTTTCGTTCGACCTCTCCTTTGACTTCTATACGTCTCTTTACAATATTATCCCTTGTCATACATGTTCTTTTCCGTTTTCTCTATATCATTGTTTTCTCTCTCTCTCTCTCTCTCTCTCTCTTTTTCTCAACATTTTGTCCTCAGCTATTGCTTTTCTCTCTAATTT
The DNA here is from genome assembly GCA_034698585.1 of Disparrhopalites patrizii. Classification (NCBI taxonomy): domain Eukaryota; kingdom Metazoa; phylum Arthropoda; class Collembola; order Symphypleona; family Sminthuridae; genus Disparrhopalites; species Disparrhopalites patrizii. Next base: position 4,771 of record JAQGBT010005891.1, read on the forward strand.
TTTTTCGCTTTTTGCCTCTTTCTGCTTTTCTCTATTTCTCACTTTTTCTATCATCTCCCGGACTTTCGTTCTCCCTTTATTAATGTCTATGATCTTATTTTTTCTGTACTGTCTTTTCGCTTCCTTTTTCATTTTTCCTATCTTTATTTCTTCTCCTCTTTTTCCTCTCCTTTTTTGCTTTTGTTTTGATCTCGCCCATTTTTTTTTATTGTTTTACTCTCCACCTTTTGCTCTGTTTCTTTGTTTTGTCTCTCTCTTTCTCCCTTATTCTATCTGATTATGATTAACTCTCTCTATACTTGTGTAAACCCTTCTATATATGCATGGATTATATTGTAATCCTCTGTACTGCGCTTTCCATATATTGCAATGTCTTTATCCAACATTTACTCGTTTTTTAACTTTAATTGTCTTCTTTTTGCTTTAATTTTCTTCTTTGTGCTTTAATTTTCTTCTTTGTGCTTTAATTTTCTTAATTTTACTTTATTTTTCTTCTTTTTTCTGCTTTTAACTTTAATGTTCCTCCTTTTCTTTTTCGTACTTCTCCAATTTTCATTTCTCTCCCCATGTTCCTCTCGACCTACCAGCGCACGTGATAACAGCTGTTGCAGTTGCAAGAGATGACAAATGTGTGTACGTGATACGTGAATCTTTTTGCATTGGAATATTATTATCATTGTCGCTTAATCCGTAGAGCTTTAATCCTCTGAGCAGATAAGGTAAATTTTCATGTACAAATATTGTACGTTTGCAAACTCGACTCTCATGTGGTTAAATTGCTCCTCGAAACTTGTTCCTTGACATTGTTTTTCACTCTACAACACAAATTTTCCTTTCTCCTCTGCAATGATATTAGATGCTCATCCTGCCTCGTTAAGTTAATGCTGTTTGTAATGTAATTTCGCATATAACATTTTACTGTAGATGTACCTTCCATTATTTCCCTCCCTTCCTTGTCTCGTCTGGGAGATCATTTACACCTGAGCCAATCGCGTTTTATAAAGCCCTGAACACACTGATGGCCAATCAATGTCATGTAAATATTTTTATGACCGTGAATCCCTCAAGTTTGTCTTTCTGTATGCCTTTTATGTATGCTTTTTAAAGCGAAATGTTATCAATTTTGTCAATAAAAGGAAAACTTCCCCCTTAAACAGAAATATTCCCTCCTACTTTTTAGCCTAACGAGGCTGTGGAGAATTTATTTTGTTATTCTCAAGACAATTGCTGAGGTAGAAACTAAACATAAAATCCTAATTACTGTTATTACCATTATTCTCAGGCACGTGATTATCTCTTTGATGGTTAAAAGAGTATCAACTGGGACCCGTTCTATTGAGGTTTAGCCGTGTGTGTGTCATTTAATGTTTCTCCTGGCTGTATGAAGTACCTTTGACTGTACATATTACAGCAAATACGCGATCTACGTGATAAGGCAAACGTTTAAAAACTCCTAATTGGCATTCATTTACTAAAGGATACAGTGACAGCATTTATGCTCAGATGGTATTTCCTATACATTAAGACAGAGTTTGGCAATCGTTTATTGCGTAGGTATTATTTTAGATATAAAAAAAACAGTTTTCAAATAATATTTTTTTTAAACATCACGTCGTCTTCACTCTGAACGAGTGCCAATAAAACGTTTCCGGGAAACTTGGTGAGGTGTGTGCTATATATTTTATGGTGGGTATTATTTGTATTTGTGAGGAAAGAAAATCTGTTTCATGACAGTCTGTACGATGAGTGAAGTAGGTGAGGAGTGAGGTTGGAGGAGGAGAAGGAGGTGTACAAGAGAAAAGCCCGAGAAATTGAAAAGGGAGAGAGAGAGATCAAGCGAAACAATACTACATCAAGATGTAGAATTGCAAAGATTTCAGTTGAGGAACACCAGGCATAGGTTCAGACGAGAGAAAGAAGAAGATTGGACCAAGAATGAGAGATGGACGGAAATGGAAATAATAATTATAGAACTAGATGGAGAAAGGTAAGCGAGGACAAAAAGGAAAGTGAAAGAGACAACAGAAGAAAGAGCGAGGGAAAGAAATGAAAAAAGAGCAAAGAAGAGATAAGAAAGCGAGGCAAGAGAGAAAGAAACAAAAGAGATGGAGAGGCAAAAACGCGAGACATATAGATGAAAAAAGAGACGCACAAAGAGAGGAAAAGGGCGACAGAAAGAGAGAGAAAAAAAGGAAGAGAGAGAGAGAGAAAAAAGGGAAGAGAAAGAGAGACGATGAAAAATCTAAAAAGTAGTATGAGAGAGGAAAACGAATGAAGAGCGAGATAAAGGACCAAAACAAAAAAATCGAGAGAAATCGACGAGACAAATTAAACAAGAAAAACAGGGAAAAGAGAAAATAAAATAAAGTAGACAGCAACAAGGAAGAGGAATAAGAGGAAAAACAGGAAGAAACAAGAAGGAGGGAAGAAAAAGCAAGCAAAAAGGGAAAAGAAAAAGCCAGGTAAACGAGAGGAAAGAGAGAGAAATAAAGTAAAAAAAAAGAGAAAAATAAAATAATAAAATAATAAAAGGTACAGAGGGAGAGAAAACATCAAGAATAGGAAAGACAAAAAAGGGAAAAAGAGGAAAGATGCGACAGAAAATAAAAAGTAAAGATGAATGAAACAAGAAAGTAAAAAAGGATAATGTGAAATGCATAAAGAGAAAAGTGTGAGGAAAGATGCAGAAAGTAACAGAGACGAGAGAGGGGAAAAGAAAGAAGAAAGACGGGAGCGAGAAAGACCGAAGAAAGAAAGAGCCAAAAGCTGAAAGAGAGAGAGAGAGAGAGAGAGAGAGCGAAAGGATGGAGAAAATCGTCTTTATCACGGCAATATTTAAATCCAGTCTTCTTTCTTCTTCTGAATGGATTTTCGGAGGTTTCTACTAGTCTCGAGGGACAAGACGGGAAATGTCGGCAAAAACTATATTAAATGTCTTCCCGTCCAAAGCCTTGTGAATTCGAGTGATTACATTCATTTCTTGCTCCATCTCACCGAAATCTCTTCCCCCGTGAACAAGTAATTTCCTGGGAGCTCCTTTTATTACACGTGGGAAGTTGGTACATGTCAGCCATATTGTGAATTTCGACCGGCGTGGTTGGGCCGTAATCCCGTACAAATCATGTGGTTTCCGTTTGCCCCACAGGATTCCATTTTGTTATCCAATGAGCAAAAAATTACTATTTTTTGGGACATTTCAAGACTGAATGCAATGTTCATATTTTGTTAGTTAGTATTTTCACATCATAGATTCAGCTTTGCATCTACATACATATGCACATTTAGTGATTTATAATAATTACATATACATATGTAATGTATACATATGTAAGCTATTCATGAGATGATAGTATATTTACTTCCCGCTTTAACGCACTTGTACGAGAAAAAAAGTTGCGGGAAAACCAAAAATCCCGAGCCGGGTAACACCGGGCGGAGTGCATCCCCTCAATGCTGATTGGTGGAAATGTGGATCACGTAAAAAAAATATACTATTACCTATAGTAGAAGAAAATAATTATAAACTCGTTTCTTGCTCCTGTACAAAAAAAAAGAAGCAAATTGAGCACGCTGCGAATACTTTCGGGACGTGTTGAGCCGTAATCTTCCGAAAAGATGCGAAGAGAGATGGTGAAATAGTTTTTTTTATAAGACGCATATCTTCATGTAGAATCCATATGTAAAATTCCCTACAAGAAATTTTTCGGTCGGGGAACAAGATGATCCCCAGCACTTCCATCCGCATTTCCACGTTGTTTAGAAGGAGTAAAATAGAAAGAAGAGAAGAAAAATGGTCCTAAAAACTATCAGCAATTGTTTCACTAGAACATACATATACCTAAAGGAGGAGAGAGTGTTGGGTGATGTTTGCCAAAAATTACTCGGATTTGCTCCGCTTTCGATATGCTATTTTTGTGTTCCTCCAAAACTTCCTTGCACTAAGTCTGAGAATGTAAAAGGAGAAGAACGGAAGGCTTTCCAAGGGAAAGTTCGGTAATCTGCTTCAACTCTATATCATTTGTGGTATACACAATCATTTTTTTTAGACACTTTTCCTCCGAGCAGGCAATCAAAGATGGAAGCTTACAACTTTTTGGGGTGGTATCATTCTGTAAAAAAAAAACGGCTGTGAGCAAAAATGAAGAACGTTGTAGAGAAGAGAGACTAGCAAGGGAGGAGAGAGTATTAAGGGGAGAGGCAGACCACTGACAATATAAGCAGAATAGAAATATAATGAAAAAAAAGTAGGTAGACAGGACTATAGATTGAGAAGGGAAATAGAAAAGGGACAAAAACACAATACAGATGAAGAGAATAATATAGAAACTGAGAAAGAGAGAAGTTATACAATCAAAGCAATAGCAAAAAGGGAGAAACAACAGAGAGATATTGACAGCAATTCAACACAGAGAATTAGAGAACAGTAATAGGAGAGAGAGGGAGAGAAGAGAAAGGGGACGAAAACAGAATAGAAAGAGAGAGACATAGAGAAGAAAAAGCGAGAGAAGGAAAACAGAGAGAATAAAGAAGAAAAAGCGAGGGAACAGAGAAGAAAAAGAGAGAGAATAGAGAAGAAAAGGAGAGAATAGAGAAGAGCAACAGAGCGACAAATAAAGAAGAAAAAGAGAGAAGAATAACAGAGAGAGTGTGAGATATATGGAGAAGAGAGGGAAGGAGACCAGGCAAAGAGAGCGAAATGGAGAAACAAGGAAGAGCGTAAAAGAAAAGAGAAAGGAAGAGAAATAAAGTAGAGTAATAGAAAATAGAAACAGAGTGAAATAATTATGTAACAGGCACAGAGAGAGAGAGAAACAAAGCAAAGTAATATAAAATACAAAGAGAGTGAAATAAAGAACAGTAACACAGAGAGAGAGAAATAAAGCAGAGAAAGAGAGAAACAAGGAAGAGTAACAGAGACGAGAAAGAGAGAAATAAATAACAGAGAGAGATAAAGAGAAAGATAGAAATAAATAAGAGAGACAAAAACAGAAATAAATATAAGAGAGAGAAAAAAATAATCAGAAATAAATATAGCAGAGAGAGAGAGAGAAAATATAAAAAAGTGATACAAGAGCAAAAGAGAGTGAAACAGAGAAATAAATAAGAGAGACAGAGAAATAATGAAGTGAAACGGAGAAATTATGAAGAGAAAGAGAGAAATAATGAAGAGAAAGATATAAATAATGAAGGGAAACAGACAGAAATCGAGAAGAGAATCAGAGTGAGGGAGAAACAGAGATGAGCAACTGGAGAGCGAGACAAATAGAGAAAAAAGACAGAGGAATAGTAATACAGAGTAGCTACATATTGTGCAAGTGCAAGCCATGCTTTCTTCACATTTGCCGGGGTGTGCCTCGACCTAATGTATGATCTGCGCGACGACATGCGAAATTTTGTGTAGATTGTTTTAACGTACTAGTAAACGCACTGAAAATGTTTATTAGTATTTCTAACGGCCTTCGAAAAATCGTTTTTGGGTGATTCACGCAGCCCCATGAAAGGCTGAAGAATATAAGCTGTGATGTATGAAAATAAATAGATTCCTTTGACAGAACTGATTATATGTACATGTTTCACCTTCTGCAAAGGAAAAACTTGTGACGAGCTTCGGCGACTTCCTTTCAAAACAGGAGCAAGTGTAATTTTTGCCGGGAGTTTACCCAGCGTTCATGGGTGAGACTAAACTTGTGAATGTTTGAGGAATTGTTCTTATTACCTATTAGTTAAAATTGGGTTACATGTACATAGATACGAATGCGCTACGAAACCCTATACGAATGCGACAACAGGGAACTAGTTAGCAAGTTAATTACTATTTTTCCTATCTCATTTTGAAAGTAATTAATTTTTTGAGAAGCAAATAGAATTGCATCCTGCAGCTGCACCTCTCCCAGGTTATTATTATACACGTCCAAATTATTATTAATAGCATATGTTCTTTAACTTCTTGCATGTGGGACTGACACTTTTGAAGAAGACGCTTATGAAACATATTTGGTATTTTAAATATGGTTGTGATGCCGGAGTCATTGCCAAAGATGGGGAGAGAGGGATAAAAAGGATGAGAGGCAGAGAAGGAGATGAAGCAAAAGGAAGCAAAGAAAGAGATGGAGACAAACCAAGGAGAAATTTAACGAAAAAGAAGGATAAGCAGCCAGCGTGAGAAAGACAGAAGCCAGGAACGTGAGAGAAATCACTAGTAGGAGAAAGAGCTAGAAATAAGAAGGAGAAAGCGAGAACATTTTAAAGGAGAATTCAAGAGAAATATAAAGGAGAAAGCCAGTAAATCACGAGGAGAAAGCGAGGAAATCAAGAGGAGAAAGCCAGGAAAACAAAGGGAGGAAGCCAGAGAAATAAAAAGAAAAAAGCCAGGAAAGCAACAGAAATAAATAGGATACATGAAAAGGAGAAAGCAACAGAAATAAAAAGGATACATGAAAAGGAGAAAGTCACAGAAATAAAAAGGAGACACGAAAAGGAGAAAGTCACAGAAATAAAAAGGAGGCATGAAAAGGAGAAAGTCAGAAATAAAAAGGAGACATGAAAAGGAGAAAGTCACAGAAATAAAAAGGAGACATGAAAAGGAGAAAGTCAGAAATAAAAAGAAGAACGCCAGAGAAATAAAGAAAAGACGCAGGGAGAAAGAATAAAAAATTAAGCAATTGATAAAGAAAGGGACAAAAGAGGAAAGGAAGCAATGGACGGTAAAGGAAACCCCGCAAGTAAAAGAAAGGTAGAGTATTCTAAAAACTGGCAGAGAAAGAAAGAAGTGATGGGAAAGAAAAAAAGAATTTAGGAAGGAAATGAATAGGAGAAAGCAAGGGGAAATATAAAAATAGAGGGAGAATGTGTAAAAAAGAAAAAGAATATGATAAAACAAGGACGTAGAAACAAATAAAGAGTAACAAGCAAAAAAGGAAAAGGACGAGAAAGATGAAGTACGGGAAAAAGGGAATCGAAAAGTAGGATAAAAGGAGAAAAGGCTGAGAAGATACATATGTAAATCACTTGGAAATAAAAAGGAGAATAAGACTCGATGCAAAGGCGGAAGTTGCGTAATTTTAGCTATGGACGCCCACCCCATAATCTTTTTTAATGGCAAGTTCACAAATAAAATCTGTTTGGACACAGTTGTGGAACTGCGAAGCCGGGGTTTAGAGTGGGTGGGAGACGCGGTTGGCTTTACTACACCACCGGGTATTTTAAACTTTGGACCGATTTATGTAATAACTAAAGCGTTCAAGAAATCACAAACTTTTTCTTTTAGATATGCCGGATCCTCCTATATGTTAACAATTTTGAATTTACACAATGATTCTTTTTAAAATAAAATTTCCCCCTGATAGTGATTTTACTATTCCCCCCCCCCGAGACCTAAACAGTATCATCACGAAAAGCCTGAATCATTCTTCGTGAACAATGGTAAAGCCCATATCTCATAGCCAAAATTCAAAATACATCCTCAGCTTCCCATTGTTATTGACCGAAGCATTTTTGCTGAGGAAAAAGCCAAGCTATGTACCAAGCTGTATGTAAATGCTATGAAGATGAGGTGAACAGCCCTTGACCCTTTTCTCGTCTCTCTCTCTCTTTTGTACCAAGGAAGTAGATTAGCGTCTGGTAATTTTTGGCAGGCACCAAATTATTTTTGCCTACTACCAACAGCCGGGAAAAAAGAGGAAAAAAGATCATACGAGCTCGCTTTCTCCTATAGCTTCTGTTTGTCATTATTGTCCCAAAAATCCCCGTGCGTCCTCACGGACGTAAAAATAAAAACAACCTTAAGTTAAATACATTTTAATTCTCCCAACAAGACCGTCTTTTTACTGATCAAATATCCGTTGAAAGACATACCAAACACTGTAGGTGAAAAAAGGTTCGCTTTCACGCCATTTTTACGTAATTAGAGCAACGTCGCATTGCAACCAGAATTTGAAGGGAATTTCTCCCAAAAAAAAAACTGGCTGTGTGAACCTTTTCACTTGACTATACCCTCTAAATTGCAGCAATGCACACAAGATGGTAAAAATGAGGCTTCCTTTCCTTTGGAAGAGTGACCCTGAGACATAAAAGAGGACCTTAAAGAGAACATTTGTAGAAAAATATTGCTCACGCAAACCATGTTTTGCTAAATATAGGAAGAACCACCCTGAACTGTATTTTTTGGGTGAGACCACGCAAAATAAATCAAGCCCAGCATTTTCTCGCTTTTGCTCCTTCCAAAGGGTCAGATGGAGGGAATGGAAGCCAGGTAAAATATCCTCCCTTTTCCCGTGTCACTCGTCGGTGTGTATTTTAAAATGTTTTTTTTTCATATAACCAATGTCTACTTGGTTTTTTTATAGTTCTAGTACAAATGACATCCTGAAAGGAGCCAAAAGCCGCATGCATGAGGAAAATTCCGAAGGAGATTACAGAATGAAGGTGTTGTTCAAATTAACATGAATAAACCCATCTTTTTTTCACCTCGCCACCTTGTCACTGCCTACATGATGTGAATTTGTGTAGACACAGCGGTGCAGTTTTTTAAGAATACATGTGACATTTTGAGTATATAAATGTGTGAATATAACAGCTTAAAGCACAAATGTTGTATGTACTTTGGTAGGCACACAGCTGTCCTTTGACAACGATACGATCCATAGACAATGATTAATTGATTGGCTCCTCTTTCCATGACTTCTCTTTTAACCCTTTCTCTCTCTCTCTCTCTCTCTCTCTAGCTTTCTCTCTCTCTC
>JAQGBT010005892.1:0-13508 GCA_034698585.1 Disparrhopalites patrizii
TCTCTATATTTCTCTTCTCTCTCTTCTCTATATTTCTCTTCTCTCTCTTCTCTATATTTCTCTTCTCTCTCTTCTCTATATTTCTCTTCTCTCTCTTCTCTCTCTTTCTTTTCTCTCTTCTCTCTCTCTTTCCCTTATCTCTCTTCTCTTTCTCTTCTCTCTCTCTCTTTCGCTTATCTCTCTCTTCTGTCTCTCTTTATTCTCTTATGTCTATGATATTCTTTGGCTCGACCTGTAAGTGACTTCTTTAATTTCTCCCATTCCATTTCCCGTAGGGAAGATTTGAATTATTAAATATCATATAGCACTCTTCCCTCTACTAATTTCAAGCGCTCATGGCTATCTTGGGAACCGAGAGAAAAATGTAGGGAAAGCGTAGACGTATAAAGAGAAAGAGAGTGGAAAAAGTGAGGTGTGAAGCTAAGGATGACTGGAGGCAAATTGAAATGAGGAAATGCTTTTTCCCCCCCAAAAAAAGAGTAACTCCAAACTGAAAGAATAGTTTTGTGTTGAAGTCTCTAAAATGTTTATAATATAGACATCATAATAAAGTGACAGTCTCATTTCAGGCGCAAGGGTAGGAGGGCAGGTGTGTACATACATACTTATGAAACACGCCGCAGGAGCAGGAAAGCAGAGAAACGGGAGAAGGAGAAGAGAGAGAGGATGTTAACCAAAATAAATCATTCCTGAAAGTGGTGGGGAGTTATGTTGACGATAGAGCATGATGGGATGTTATACTGTATCAACAACAAAAAGAGCAAAAAAAAACGGGGAGCAGTAGCAGATTGCATGCATGGATGCCTCAAAAATTGACAGGAATTGTAAGCCGGGTAGAAATTGGATAAATACCAACAAATGCATGTGTGTGCTCTCAGGGAATCCATGGTATGAACAGGCATCGTACAAGAAGTGATTGCCGCACTTTTACAGACTTCCTCACATTCTCACTCTCCGCACATTCCATCCGATGTAACAACTACGATGTAAGCATGAAAGCCTTAGAAAATGCTCCAAATATAGGGATTAGTAAAAACGCTTGAAAGTTCTCCCTAGAAAATTATTAGAAATATTATTGCTACTTGATCCCATTGATGCTTTCACTGCATCCTAATAAAATTGGCTTCGTAAAGTCGTGAGTCGTGACTAAAACTCACATGTTGCATGTATTTTAAAAATTTCTGTCAAGTTCAAATATTATTATTTTTCTCTCTGGCCCTGTTTTTTTTGTTTCTTTTCTTTGGGAGTGAGAGAGATATATGGAGGAAAGCAGTCAGCTCTCACTTTCTTTACCATAATAATGATGATGCATGGCTCTGCCATGAGTATAAGTTTCCATTAATACCCCCGAACCTCCTCCTTTTTTATATCACTCGTCCTTTCATCTCTTTCCTTGTCCTTTTATCCACCTCTTTTATTACACTTATTTTTCTCTCTTTTTAACTCCACTCTTTCAGCTTTCTACTTTCCTTATTTTCTTATTACTCTCATTTTTCCTTTGTCCTTCTCTCTCTTTTATTTCTCGCGCTTCTCCCTCTATCCTTGAACTCTCTCTCTCTCTCTTACTCTCTTCAAATATTAATCCGCAGAAAAAGAAGAAGATTGGGGAGACTTTAAGAACTTCCTCCTTTCCTACTTAGGAATCCGTGACATCGCAGTAGAGACATTTGATAATGCGCTATTAAAACACATATTAAGAATCGCGTAAATGAGACTACAATCATGGCTAATGGTTTAATGGTAACAATCTCCGTATGTAAATCTCGGTATGTAAGTATGTATTGACTTGTAAAATTACTGAATAATCCGTATGTATGTATATTTATATGTGCATGTTGCGACGCTGACGAAAACCACCATTTGTGTTGTCTCTGTAAGACATTCAATGCACGTTTCATCACCATCACTTCCTTATCACTTTGTTTTCCCCTCCTTTCCTGGTTGCCTTTTATTTACTTCTTTCTTTCTGTCTCATTCTCTGGTCTACCTCTTTCTCTCTTCCTTTTCTGTTTTGCTCTATATCTCCCTTTCTGAACCCCTAATTTGTTCTGGTTCTCCTCTATTTACCTCTTTCTCTTTTTTCTCTCATATCTCTCTCTCCTGTGCTTTCTTTTTTCTCTCATATCTCTCTCTATCCTGTTCTTTCTTTTTTCTTTGATATCTCTCTCTATTCTATTCTTCCTTTTCCCCCTCATATCTCTCTCTATACTGTGCTCTCTCTTTTTTCCTCATATCTCTCTCTATGCTGTGCTTTCTCTTTTTTCCTTATATCTCTCTCTATCCTGTTCTTTGTTCTCTCATATCTCTCTCTCTATTTTATTCTTTTTTTCCTCATATCTCTCTGTACTGTGCTTTCTCTTTTTTCCTAATATATCCCTCTATACTTTGCTTTCTCTTTCTTCCTAATATATCCCTCTATACTTTGCTTTCTCTTTCTTCCTAATATATCCCTCTATACTTTGCTTTCTCTTTTTCCCTCTTATCTCTCTCTCTCTCTATACTGTGCTTTCTCTTTTTTCCTCATATATCCCTCCATACTGTGCTTTCTCTTTTTTCCCCTTATCTCTCTGTATACTGTGCTTTCTCTTTTTTCCTTATATCTCTCTCTCTCCTGTGCTTTCTTTTTTCTCTTATATCTCTCTCTATTCTATTCTTTCTTTTTTCTCTCATATCTCTCTCTATTCTATTTCTTTTTTCCTCATCTCTCTCTCTATCCTGTTCTTTCTCTTTTTCCTCACATCTTTCTCACTATCCTGCTCTTTCTATTTTCTCCTCCTATCCCTCCCTTGCTCCTTGCATACCTACACCCGCATTGCGCCGCTCTCTTGGTTTAACTCCTTCTCTGGCCTTTGTTTTTCCTATACCTTCTGCATTCCAGCAAGGAAAGTAAAAGCTAGCATAATTGCTTCCTCTCATCTCCCCCCACACATTGAGACCTCATTTTCTTTCTGAGCCGACGTGCACACAAATACAGCCATACATATTATGAAATATAGTAAATATTTAATTTTCTTAAAATAACTTCCCAATCCCGACTCGTATGAATGGCAGTCAAAGTGTTAAGCAAACGTTTGAACCACACACGGTCCCTTTTTCCATCCCCGCACAATCCTTATCCTTACATAAGTATAAAGCCCGTGTCACGGTGTCCGTGATCCGTCATCAGCCATCAGGCCGTGATCAGACTCAGCGCCTGGCATAAATGGGGCTTGCCGACCTAAACTGCGCTTTCGCGTCGTTTTTCCAACACTTCTAATCAAAGATAATTTATTTTAATCATCGCTTAATATAAATAATCCACGCGTAATCAAAGTATTCCACACCTAATAATATAAATGTATTTATTGCGGTAGACAATATCATTAACCATGGAGTACTTCATTAGGTTTGGCTTATTTCTGTAGTGCGTGGAAATTTGTGGAGCCTTAAGGAGTTAATTTAATGCCTATTTAAGTAGCTAAGCACAAAGAACCAAGTAGATCCAGTCCTATAAGCCCAATCAAAAATTTCAGTATGTCTCAAACAGCAGAACTATCGTGCTATGTACAAAAATGGACTGAGACCAATCCTAAGAAATATTCCATAGAACGAATGCCACACATTTTTAGATAATTTTTGTCCACCGTCCGCGGCACGGTCCTACTAGTACAAATGTACAGCTCATCTTCCCATTTTTTATGTAAAGCGGTTTTATGTATTTCGGTCAAGTTGTAACCGTCAACTAGAAAAAAAACGTGAATCCATATATCATCTATATGTATGATATGACTCCGATGCAATTGTATGTACGTACATTTCCATCATAAACATATTTCTCCTTTTTTTCTGAGTGTGAGAGGAAATTACATAAATCAATTGGATTGCATGATAAATGTCACCCCAAAAAATTGCTCCTGCTCGACCATGTTTTCGTGTTTCTTCATTCCCATATCTTTCCCTCAGTTTAAAAGAATATACATAATTCTTGTGTAATTACACGTATATACATACAATAATAATGTATGTACGTATATCTATAGAGAAACCTAAATTGTCTACCATACAAACGTGCCGAGACAGATCGAGTCATACGTGGATGTTACAACCAGCCAAATATGTGACCAAAATTTTTTTTTTTAGCCACACATGTTATTCCATACTTCCAATTTTCCCCTTTCTTGCTCCTCACTGCCTCAGCAAAGTAATAATGAATCAAAAGTCACAGGATTCGTCCAAAGTCACCATTTGACAACAAAAACTGAGTGAAGAGGGTGAGAGCCCCAAAAAATGTTTTCCCACCACCACAGCCTGTCTTATTGCATGTAGCTGCCATTCCCCTTGAGCCCACATATTATGATATTCCTTCAGCCCGTCATCTTTATCTACAAACAGTGGTATTTTCTCTCCCCTAAAAACTTGCTTCCTCAGCAAAAATCCTTTGACGTTTCTCTCACTCTCCTACCAAAAAATTGTGACTTCCCCCCCTTCGAAAAACCAATGTTTATACGTGGGAAGAAGTGGTGGTAAAAATAATAAGGAAGCAAACAAAAGTTTTCTCTTTCCCCACTCTTTACTAGTACGATGTTCCTGATCTTCCAGAAGTTGGGGCCATTATCAAGTGAGAGCTCTCCATGTTTCCCTTCTTCTCCCCATGCCAGTTTAAAGGGGCCATCCGACAGACTTTTCCCACCTCACTTACCACTGTGGCTAATTGTTGCAAATGGGGGAGACGATAAGGACTATTGCAGAGAGTAACATTCAAAGGTCGAGCGAAGAAACTTTTCATCTCAAAATTCACCGCACTCCTCCCACACACATGCCGATGTAAGTATGTACATATGTATGTATACATATACAGTTCTTATGTATATAGACGTGAAAGGTAGGCATATATGCGGACTCACAGCCATTTCATACTGACATTACTCATGTTTTCCAAACTTTCCTTCATTAATTCATTACTCATTACCTTCAAATCGCACATAAGCCATTTCCCAGCCTCTTCTGCAGCCCTCTTGATTCCTCCCTCTTGACTTTCTCCCTCATGATTTCTTGGTCCATCACCGAGGATCCGAATACTTCTCATCTCCTTTGTCCCTTTTTCAGTAACTTTTAAGGATTCACATATACATATCCATCTGATCTCAAAGTTGTTATCACACCCAAAGGATTCCAACGGGACGCGATTACCTCTCCCCCAATTCCACTCATATATACCGGATGTTTCCCAAAACACGCAACTGGGTCTTCCGCTTATAACTCTCTATAACAAGATGTAGACATTAGAGCACTGGCTGGGAAAGCTAAGACGTCAGGCTTTCAGAATTGATAGACATTTGTATGAAAAACCTTCCCGTTTAAAAATTATATTTGAAACGCGTTAAAAAATTACATGTTAACATCTGGGGTTTAACAAATAAAAAAGAATACCGTACAGTACTAGAGATTCGAGGATTTTCTTCCTGGGCAATTTTAATTTTATTTCGATATGTTTGGAATCTAAATGAAACTGTCTATTTTTTTTTAGGTTTTTCAGTGATCCTTCTTGTTTGAACCATTTATGAGCCGCAAAATTAAACTTCTATCTGGAGGTTTTACTCCGAAAAATGATACTTCAGAAATAAAAATAAAATCAGAAATAACAATACATGAATTTAAGTATTCGTAGTAAGTTTTAATTATCCATGTCGTTCGCTCTTTTGTCAGGGTCATTGTCAAACTTAGGAAATTAATAATTAAAAATAATATTCCGTGAAAATAAACAGCTGTTGACTAGAACAATATCGTCATTCTGTTGGGAGCTTCCGCTCTAGTAAATGATTTGCGAAAAGTTCCTTAGCACACTTCTTGATCAGTTCTGCAAAATCTTCCTGCGTGTATTTTCCCATACTGAAATATTTATTATAATATTTATAATTTACAACCAACGATATTTTTTGGTTAGTTAATCCTCATATGTTTAACATGCGCTTTTGTCACACGTTTCACATGCTATAATTTTTGAACTGCAAGCTATAGAATACAAATGCTTATCCATTCTGAAAGCTTGACTTCTTAGCTTTCCAACGAGCTAGTGCTCCTATGTCTATGCCTTGTTCCAGAGAAGTTATAAGAGGAAAACCCGGTTGCGTTTATTGGGAAACATACGGTACATCCCAATGTATTCCATGCCATGAAGATTCGGAATATAGGTGGAAGTATGCCCGGCTGTCTATACCAGAGATTAGGACTAAGTGGGTCGACAGGCATATATGTATGTCGTACAAAGAGGTACAAAAAAGAAGAGATGAGACGAGTGGTGAAGTACAAGTACGACGGGAAAAACGCACAATTTTTATAAACATTGGTGGAAGGAAGAAGAGAAGCAGACATTATCCTTGAAATTATAGTTTTTCCCCACACCAAATACCACATCGTCGACTCTTCCAAAGCATCACATTGTGTGCCTCCACAAAAATATATGTGTATATACATACTACACCATATAGATGTATAACTGGCGAATTTGCACTGTCGTAAGTGCACTGCCAGTACTTTCCCATATACATTTCTTTTTGCAACCGGCTTAAAAAAAATGCTTTTGCCAACCACTTGAGCATCTCCGGTCGTTCTGTGACTCTCACGGTATTTTTTCCAAGTCTTATGGGACACGCATGGGAGGCCTGAGTATCTCCCTCTTCTAATGTCTCTTTGGGATTGTCAATAACCAGTGAATATATTATTTTACATTCAATTAAACTACGTGGGCAGAAGCCTCTTATTGTTTATGACCATCATGATTGCATTTAGATGTGCGACACTCATAAAATTATGCCTTGCAAGGAGGACAAAAAAAAAAGTTCCTCCCACGATATTTCTCTCCTCCAAAGACGCTCATATGATATCTGGAATATCGATCTTTTTTCCTCCTCTAAAAAGATGCAACACGCACCATATACATATATATTTTTAGCTATTAAGTCTAAATAATAACAATTTTTTTCTGGATGCAATTTCTACATACCGTGGCAGAAGGAAATAAAAAGGGGGAGAGTCGGCTCTCCTACGTTGTAGTGTGTAAAGTGGGGAAATATTGGAGGCTCACGAGACGAGATGATGAGTTAAGCCATTCAAGTCCGGGACGCTTTTTCCTTCATCCTCCTCCTCCCCCTGAGGAAAATACCTTTGCAGATGGAATCTCACACACATATCATGTAGACTTTTAGCGAGAGCGAAAGAAAGCCATTGCCTCCCAAAAAAAACTCATTTATTCCAACGTCCCCAGCTGTGTATGGATGTTGACGGGTATTTAATATTTTTTCGGGCCTGTATAGTACTCATTCAGTTCAAAAAATCGGTTCAAGTGAGCATACAAACGCCAAAAGATGAAGAGAAAATGGAAGAGAGCATAGAGATGTGAGGCCGAAGATTTTTTTAAAGCCCAGCCCAACACATAACCATAACTTTTTGGGGGAAAAGCCTAGCCAAATCATTCTCGAAGACTTTCTGGATGCTCACATGAGCTTCTTGGGCTGTCTGAAATATGATAATCTGTTCAGAACAAATTTTTGAACATACATTTCAGACGTAATGTAGCTAGAACCATTGTTCTATCCGATGTTTGCTGGATGCGCTCCGTTTGAGAAATTGTTTATACATTTATTCTATTTGCATAATTATCAAAGTACTTGCAGTTCTTGCAGGGAAAGAAAGCAACTTATAAAATTTGAACAAGTGCTCGCAGTGATCACTGCTGAAAACCCTATTTCTCTCCTGGCTATATCAGCCCAGCCCATGCAATTCTAAGTTTTTCAAGCCCAGACCCGCCCGTGAACATTGGACTTGTAAAAAAAACTATGGACCCACGTCTCTTGCAGGTCAGATATGGAGAGAGGGAATCGAGAAAAAGAGCATAATGTTTTTATTACATTTTTATGGACGTCATTATTTCCATTAGTTTCTCATTTCTTCTCCCTTTATAGATTACGCACGAATCCGTTAACAACAATTTTGGGAGCGCCTGTACAAACATATTGAAGGTCTGAGAGGCTTTTTTTATTTTAATATTATCTTACTTTATAACTTCCCCTCCGCTTTATAATATGTGCTCCTTCTAGCTTCAAATGGGAATTTGCATGGTGCTACTACCTATAATATTTGATTCCGTAAATTTCAGGGCACCAAGAAACGTTTGACTATGATGTGGCTATGCTAAGAGCAATAACGACAGTTATTGCAAACAGAATTTTAGTGCGAATCTGAAAAGCATTTTTATTATAATGCGGCCAATTTTAGACAAGCTATGGCTGTTTAAAAAAAAGTTAAAAATCGAAATTCGTGACAAAATCGATTTTTTTCTAAGACGGAAGGCCAAAACGTTTATGTTCTCACAACCATACAAAACGGAAAAAGCATCAGTCGCTGCAGAATTTCATTGCAGATTTAGAAAAAAATTATTCATGAAAATCAGATAGGAATTAACCAAGTTATGGCGATTTTACTGCACCAACTTCAAAAATGAGAATTTTTGACGAAATCAATATTTTTTAATATACCATAAACAATCGCAAACAAAAGTTAACCTAAATAATGTCTTAAAAATTACAAAAATCAATTTTTGGGCGATTTGAAAATAATAGTTTTTCAAAACAAAATAATTTATATATTTGTGTCCAGTCGTTTCATAGTAGGCAAACTTGTCGTATGGGCCTTGGGAAGACACTTAGAATTACTAAGTGAATTTTATCACAGCAAAGGCCATACACTGGCTTTTAACTAACTCACCAGTAAAGACGCTAGAAACACATTCTTTAAATTTATTTTTGCCTCTAGAGGCAGAACGAAACGATTTGATCAAAAATTTTGAACTTAACGCAAAAAAATTGCCATAACCTGATCAATTCCTGTCCGATCTGAATGATCAGAATTCTACTAAGAAAACACGCTTCTCCCATTTTGCACGGCTGTAGAAACATAGAATGTTTGTCCCTAAAGATGGAATAAAAAATCGATTTCGTCCAAAATTGTGTTTTAAAAAAAGAATATTGTTTTTTTTAAACCAACATAACTTTGTTATTGGTAGTGTCAGAACCAAAGTATCCCCCAAGTCCCCAATAAAATTTTTGCTTGCAGTATGTCTTCATCTCTTCCCTGCTCTTAGCATTATGCATCACAACACCAGGGGGAGTAAAATTTTTATTGGTATATTATACATAGGTACATATGTATATGCAGAAATACAAGTACTTCGTGGTAAGGTTTTTAATAATGTACATATTTCTTCCCTTGTTATCAGTCCACTTTTATCTGCTCCCAACCCAAGTTTCCAAGGCATCCTTCAAATACACCCAATTACATCATTCCATGAGGCATTTGAGTTATCAGGAGAGGTTAATAAAAAAATCCCCTTCCACGTGATCTTGACCTGCTACTCTCGAAGATGTTTTTTAGAAACAAGTGGGTCGTGTGAAAGGATGAGGGAAAATGAGCTTTCATTGGTGTCAGCTGTGTCACTTGAAAGAGGCTGGGGAAAAGCCTCTGTCGACGTTCGGTGTCTGCACCACCTTGTAGTACTTTCTTCGCGTGACAACAGCATGTCATTCCCTGGAAAAATGCCCAACTCCTCATCTCCTCTGTAAGCACTAAGTGTTTACCTATCCGTTTCTCTGGGAAGATGGACTTATCCAAAAAAATGGGACCCGCAGTTTAGGATAGACTTAGGCCGCATTTAATGCTTCCCTTCCTTTCTCACACAATATCTGTCTCCTTCTCGCTGGCACATCCAATTTATCTCATCTCATCCTCTTCATTTTCCTCCCGTTTCCTCTTTATTTTCTCCTCTTATTTCCTCCATCGCTTTCTCTCTCATTCCCGCCCTTTCTTTCAGTCATATTTTCTTTCTCCCTCTTAATATCATCCATTATCATGTTTCTCCCTGATGATCTTCTCCCTCCTCTCTCTATTACTCACTGTAATTCTCTGTCTCGCTCTCTTTACTTATTTCCTTCCTTCTCTCTCCGTGTCTAATTCACTTTGTCATTTATCCCTCCGCCTCATTCCTTTTTTTTTTTACCTCCCATTCACAACCTGCCTCGGGCTCCTGTTGCTTGCTGGGGCTGGGCCTAATTTGTGAATGAATGACTCTTGTATTCCGAAAGAGGATGTACACAGCTTGCGTCATTGCCCAACTTGTTTTTGTTTGGGTAACTAATTAGCCACATACAAGCAAGAAATTGCTCGTGGCTGTGTGCCCAGTCCCATTTGTGACATGTCCTGACATGGGATGAAGGTGCCCTATCGAGGGAGTCACATTTATAAGGTGTTGGTGAATGTGCTTGGGGGGGGGGACAAAAACCTTAAGTTGAGCCATTTATCTTCCGTGTGGGAGTAAACATGTTTTAACTCTTTCTCTCACTTCGCTCCAAATACCTTTAATTCAGGCACAACACAACTTTCCACGTGATGTGACGCCTTCACATTTTGTTTTGTTGCTTTCGCGGGGAAAAAATGTGGATTTATCCTGAGGACAGCTGGCTGTCATTAGTACACATCCTTTGGAATGAGCACAACTGGACCACACATTACACGTGTCTTACGACAAGTGATCTTTTTTGTGAATTTATCCGTCTAGGGAGATCAGGATTTTTGTTGACAGACTTGATAATAAATTTTTATAAAAAATACACATATACAAATTACAACACGTGCGCTTGCTCTTCATGGAATTACAAGTCTAAGAAGTACTAACCAGCCTCCTTACAAGTACAGACACAGCCCCGGGAGAATTCCATTTAGTACTACGACTAGGACGCATTAATCACCAATTTCTCCTTTGCATTTTTTTACGGGTAGAGAGAAATAATAATCATTCGTGCCCTTTCTCTCTGCCCCTCCCATGATTTCTCCTTTTGCTATCCCAGGAACCGCGGGACAGCTCATTTGTTGGTAATATTTAATCAGACCATGTCTCCACTGTCTTCGACAGAGACAAAAGATAGGGAGAGCCGGGAACCAATTTAGGGGACTAACTAGCGGGGGGAGTCTGGAGAATTTTTGGCAAAATTGTCCGTGTTGCAAATGGAAACGTGGAAAAAAGGAGAGTTGGTGAAGCAGAATATGCCTGGTTTTTTTGGTGCGAAGAGAGTGATTTATTTCAGGGAATCCAGGAGAAGTGCATAAAAAATAATGAAAAGTTCCATTCCCATTTACACCACACGGCTCTATATGTATGTATGCATATACTAATATGGCTACTTTATCTATCGTTATTTCTTTCTCTCCGTCTTTCTCTTCATCTCTCTTCGTCTCCACACCGCTTTTATAAATACTCCATGAACCTCATGCCATTTCCTTCCGTACACATAGATAGGTATATATAATTACTTATACTTACATATTATTCTCTCTCTCTCTTCTTCGGATATTATTCTGCGGTTTCACTTTCATGTTTTGGCAGATAACCCTGCCACGTTCAAAGCAATTCAAGCTCCCTGGCAATGTTCAAAGCAAAAGCCATTTGTGTATGGGTGAATGTGTCGAACCAATTACAAGGAAGCATACACAATTGAATTTATTTACCGTATGAAAACGTTTTAGAGTCAAAGCTCTTTAAGTCGATTTTAAGTAACTTAAAGTTCCAGCTGTAAATTCCAAGTTAAAGTTCCAGCTGTACGGGCTGGAAATTGGACAAAAGTGATGCAAGGTCAGTTATGATTTGAGCACGTGCGAGTTATTTATTCCTGCTCCGTAGTCTAGCTTAAACAGTACGTCATTGACCCTATACATATGTATACATCCTTAGGTATAGAAATTATCTGTGGCTTTTTGCAATATGTACAACATTCTGAATCCAATATAAATGAAGTAATCTGGATGCTGCCGGGGGGAAACATTAGTTAAAAAGCGGATGAAAACCGCTCACCACTGAATTATCCATATAATTACGAACCCCCAAATCTGTACCAGGAATGGAGGTTGCTCGGGATTTAGAGCAATACTATTCCGTGTGTACTATCCAGGGATTCCTTTTTCCAGGCATTTTTGTTGTTGTCAAGGGGAAAGGAAGTGGATATTCCTGAGGTTGTATTCCAGGAAGAAAGTAATCTGGGGCGGTAAAGCACGGCGGAATAGCGGACTGCGTGGTTGGAAACGGGATTTACTCGTACGATAAGGATATTAGGGACGAAATGTTCTTTTTTGAAGATACGATGTGGATATTTTTCGCAGGTTTTGTGCTTGTACGTATACACACGCACCTCCTGTACAGGCACACATGTAGTGTTATATTACCTATGATGGAGGAGCTGGGAGAAAGTTTGTGAAGGCTTTCCAACAGGAGTCTAACAAGATGATATCATCTCTTTGTTTTTCGCCCTTTGTCCTTTGCCACTACCTCGTAAACCGTCAATGTTCATTGTAAGATTGATGGTCAATTCCCAGGCGACTGGATTGCGGGAAGGAATCTCTTTCACATCTCCCTTATACAGAATTGTAAGTTATATTGTCAGCTCCCAGTATTTTTTTCCTCCGTAGATATAGTAGAAATGATGTAGGAAGTCATGACCCTTTCAGGAGATCAACATTAGCTGGGATTTGTTTTCGTCCTTCCTGTCTTACTTATTATTCTTCTGTCTCCTTTATGGATCAATCGGTATACGGATCCGGTAGAAACCACTAATGCCAACGACACTCCAATAAGCGTGTGACGTCAGGACACTACCAAGAATCCTTGGGGCATGAATGTGCGTGGAAAAGGAAAGTGAAACGATGCGCAGATTCGTCGATGTATCGCACGATGTAAGCACATACATCGACCAAATTCATACCACTCATCGGCACATAGCGTTACACTTTCCTGGTATACCGACGGATGCATAACGGCTTCCTTTTTCGCTGCCTTCCTATTTGCATATTTCTCCCTTTTTTATCTCTCCTTTATTTCCCTACTTTTCTTTCTCTTCCATTTTTTCCCTCTCCTTTTTTCTCGCTGTCAATATTTGTCTTCCATTCTTTATAATCTCTTTGCTTCTGTATTTTAGTTTCTTATACTGTTTTTTGTTTTTATTCCATCTTTTTTGCTTTTATATTTCCCTCCGTTTCGTTGTTTATCTGTCTGTTGTTTCTGTTTTCCTTGTTAATTTCCTTCTGCTGTTTCTCTGTTTTTCTTCTATATTTCTCTCTGTTCCGCTATTTCTCTCTACCTCCGTATTTCTCTCTCTCTCTCTCTCTGTTTCTTTATTACTTTTCCTTCATTATTTTATTTCTCTCTCTCTCTCTCTCTGTTTCTTTATTACTTTTCCTTCATTATTTTATTTCTCTCTCTGTTTCTTTATTACTTTTCCGTCATTATTTTATTTCTCTCTCTGTTTCTTTATTATTTTTCTTTCTTTATTTTTCTCTCTCTGTTTCTTTATTACTTTTCCTTCTTTATTTTTCTCTCTCTCTTTATTACTTTTCCTTCTTTATTTCTCTCTCTCTTTATTACTTTTCCTTCTTTATTTTTTTCTCTCTCTCTTTCTTTATTACTTTTCCTTCTTTATTTTTTTCTCTCT
>JAQGBT010005893.1:0-13507 GCA_034698585.1 Disparrhopalites patrizii
AGAAATGCAGAGGAGAAAAGAGAAAGAGAGAAATGCAGAGGAGAAAAGAGAAAGAGAGAAATGCAGAGGAGAAAAGAGAAAGAGAGAAATGCAGAGGAGAAAAGATAAAGAGAGAAATGCAGAGGAGAAAAGAGAAAGAGAGAAATGCAGAGGAGAAAAGAAAAAGAGAGAAATGCAGAGGAGAAAATAGAAAGAAAGCGAGAAAGGGAGCTAGCAAGAAAGACGAATAGGCACAAGGGGGGAAGGGAGAAATGTAGAAGGCAAGTGGTGAAAGAAGAGGGAATGAGATAAATACAAAGGGCAAGAGGAGAAAGAAGTGAAAGAGACAAATATAGAAGGTAAAAGGAGACAGAAGAGAAAATTTGAGAAGATAAAAGGAGACATAAGAGAAAAGGAAGAAATACAGACGGCAAGAGAGGGAAAAGGAGGAAAAGGATCAAGAGGAAAAATACAGAGAAAAAGCGTGGGAGGAGCGGGAAAGGAGATGGACAGAAAAAGAGCCAGATAAAAAGGGCGGGGTAAGGCCATGAGACAATGATAAAGGGAGAGAATTAAGGATAAAAAGGGAAGAGTGAGGTAAGAAATGAGAGACACAAAAACTGACTCAGAGAAGCGAAAGAGAGAGAGAGAGAGAGAGAAATAAGAAGAATGGAGGAAAAATAGGCTAGCTGGATGGGGGAAAGTTGGGATGTGGAGGACGTGGGAAGAAGAAGATAACTAAAAGAGTAGTTAGAGAAGGGTCAAAATCTGTGGCCCAGGCTTTATCATACGTGTGCCTTGTCATAGTTTGTGTGTGTTCCTCTCGTGTGTATTTGTGTGCCAGTGAATATGTCTGTGCTAGCTTGTAAAGAAAGGAGGAGAGAGAGAGAGAGAAAGAAAGATAGAGAGAAAAAGGAGAGAGAGAGAGAAAAAAAAATTGGTGGCCAAAAAAGAGTGTGGTGCCGAGTTACTGGTGGGGTTTTCCATCTCGTCTAGCTCGTGATCTGATCTAATGTAGTATGCATGTATGGGTATTAGAAGTGACTCCCTAAAGTGAGTGTATGGCCGGGAGTTTTTATGTGATACTTTGACTAAATTTTCTCTACTTCTCACTTGGGATTTTCCCCCCCGCATATCTCGGGTTTTCTTTTTCATCTAATATTCATCACCAGAGATATGGCGAACTGCTAAGTTTTTCATAGCTTGGATGGAATTTTAAATAAATTGTGGGAGAAAATCTAATGACTGTGGGGAAAAAGAACACACCAGCAAAATTTCATGCTTCTCTTGCGTCTCATACGCTCAAATCTTTTGCAAAATTTATCTTCACTCTATCAACTAAGATGAACATCTCCAACTCAACTACCTCACACACATATACACATGCATATATATGCATATACTCACACATATTCTCACACACACACACACATTCTACATTCATATAACCACACACTCCCTCTCCTTCCCATAGTTCTCAGCTCACTTCTTCCTTTCCTTCCCATTTACCTTATTTTTTTCATGGTTCCTCTCTCGCCTTCACTTAGACTTGAGTACACACACACATACACACACGTGTATTCACATACAATGTCCTGGGTGTGCCCCGTCCAATTCCCAACTATTATTTTTTTTCTACACTTTACTCCTTCCCTCCTCTCTCTCTCTCTCCCTCTCTCCGGACCCCGTGAATATATGAGTGTGAAAAAAAAAGGGAAGGAGTAAAGCGAGACGAATGCAAGGCGGAAGAAATGGGAGTGGAG
Organism: Disparrhopalites patrizii; assembly: GCA_034698585.1. NCBI lineage: Eukaryota > Metazoa > Arthropoda > Collembola > Symphypleona > Sminthuridae > Disparrhopalites > Disparrhopalites patrizii. Next base: position 1,743 of record JAQGBT010005893.1, read on the forward strand.
GCATAAGGGCAACGTGATACAGAGGGGAAAGGGTAAGACAGAAAAAGAGCAGAAAAACGGGAGACGGAAGTCGAAGAGATCGAAACGGACAGAAGAAGAGGAAAGGAAACTCCAACAGAGACAGAGGCCAAGTGAGATGAAAGTAGTAGGGGTTTCTCGACAGAGAGAGAGGGAGCAATGTAGGAGACGGGAATGGAGAGATGTGGGAGGGTAAAGGGATGATGTTAGAGAGGAAGAAAGAGATAGTGAAGGAAGGAGGAATGATAGAGACCGGGAGAAATAAATGGCAGAGCTGTGATAAAAAGAAAACACAGACCGGACGGGGCAAATACAGCGAAATAGACATGAAACAGAGAGAAAGGGAAACATAAAGAAGCAGAGAGAAAGTTAAACAAACATTAAAAAAATCAGAGTGAAAGCGAGACAAATAGAGACAAACAAAAAGCAGAGAGAAAGTGTAAGAGACAGAGAAGGACAGAGAAAGTGACAGAAACAGAAAATCAGAGAGAAAGTGATACACAGAAAATCAGAGAGAAAGGGATACACAGAAAATCAGAGAGAAGTGAAAGGAACAGAAACTCAGAGAGAAAGTGAAAGAAACAGAAACTCAGAGAGAAAGCGAGACAAAAATCACCGAGAAAGATAAGGACAGAGAAAGCGAGACACAAAGACACAGAGAGAAAGAGAAGGAGAGGGAAAGAAAGACAAAAAGAGAAAGAGAAGGAGAGAGAAAGCGAGACACAAAGAGACAGGGGGAAGAGAAGGATAGAGACAGCAAAAAAAACAGAAAAACAAAGAGAAAGCGAGATAAAAAAGGCATGGAGAAAGCCAGACACACAGAAGCAGAGAAAAAGAGAAGGAGAGCGAGAGCGAAAGAAAACTAAAAGGAGAGATCACGCGAAAGAAAAAAGGAAGAAGAGAAAAAGTGAAGAAAAATGAGATGGAGGAAGAAAGTGGGTAGAGTGGAAAAAGAAGAGAGAGGATAACAGAGGTAAAGAAAGAGAAACAATAGAGAGACGAAGAAAGAAATTGGAGAGAAATACTGAAAGGGAGAAATACAGGGGTAAAGAGGAGTCAAGAGAGAGATGGAGTAAAAGGGAGTAAAAGACAGGGAGACAGAGAGAGGAAAAGAGAATAAAAAACAGAAATGGAGAGTCAGAAAGAGGAAGAAGGTAAAAAGAGAGAAGTGACCATAATGTAATCTAGGTATCTCGGCTACGTTGGCATACATACGTATTCCCATAAGATACATCCCTAGGAAGAAAACAGCTTTACGTCTCCAGCACTCCCTCCTCGTCTCCTGCTCTCTCCTTCGCCCGCTCTCTCTTAATAACAAAATATCCATTTTTTTACTTAACTACCCTCACTCTGGGACTAAATCAACAAAGCCAGCCAAGTAGTACCACTTGGAGCAGGTACTAGAGGGACTAGGACTACTAGTACAGGACTTGTTTCTCCACATGATCCTTTTTTTTCTCATCTACCCCCAGAAGACGAGAGAGAAAAAATGCATACATAGACTTTAATTCACCTCCCCTCCTCCTCCTCCCATGCGAGGGAGCCATTCTCACAGCAGCATCTCTAATTATTTTTCCACTCCACCTTCTCATTCCCCGTGTAGAACTCCAGCCCCACTTTTTTTCTTGCCTCCCCTCCCTCCTTTTTTATCCTCTCTCAAGTATCCTCGAATGAGAGTTGGGAGGGCGAGAGAATATAATGGATGTGTTAGGTAAAGTAACTACCTGTGTGCGTTGAAACCCTCCCCCCTCATGATCATATATGCACCCCCAAGGATAAAAGCTACCCGGTAAACTCACTCTCTTTCTCTCTGTCTCTCTTTCTCATTCTCATCTTCTGTTGTTTAGATGATGGTGGAAAATACTACTTTCCCTACTTTTTCTCTCCCCTCTCGTAATAATAACCAGGAGAAATTGTTCCTGAGTGTGTTACAAAGGACTCTGTACTAGTTCCTTCCTATGTATCTTCAAGCCATGGGATGCAAATGGGAAGGAAGGGGTAAGAAATGACACATACACCTCCAATGATTTTATAATTCCTACTCCCTTCCATGCCCCCTGAATATCCTGGCAATTCCCATGATGCGTACCGTTTTCAAGATTGCATTTCCCCTCTCATCCCCACTTTTGGATGTTGTACTACTTTATTTTTTCCCCCCTTCTATTTTTTTTCCTTGTTAATTACTCGAAATAACTCCCTGGTTTGTAATTATAATGGGGGGCTCTTGTAAAGCACCGGAAAAAGGGAACTGCCGCCAGGGTAACGGCAAGGACGCGGAGAGATGAGGCATGTGGAGATTCATACTGGGTTTGGTTCACATTTTAAACTTTTACTTAGGAGACCAAACCCATGGCCAAACGTTAAGGTATTCTTGAAAGTTGGGGAAAGTTTAAGAATATAATTCATTAGATATTTTTTACATCACTGTTTGAAAATACTTAACATTTGTAGATACTCAGTGGGCTTAACTTAACTTGACTTGATTTAATGGACAAAACCCAAGATCTTGACAAATGCAAACGTGTACGTGATTGTGTGTTAATGAATCATCCAACGTGAGAAAGCCAAGATATGCTGTTTCTTCCGATGGACACAGAATCACAGTGTGAGACAAAGGCACAGGTAGACACACAGAAGCAGGGGCAAAAAGAGACAGTCAGAGAGAGATGCAGAGAGAGAAACAAAGAGAGATAGAGATTCAGAGACAACGAAAGAGCAAGAGAAGAAAGAGAGAGAGTACGAGAGAAACAAAGAGAGATAGAGACAGAAAGAGAGGAACAATGAGAGATGGAGATTCAGAGACAGAAAGAGAGAAACAAAGAGAGATAGAGATTCAGAGACAGCAAAACAGAAAAAAGGCAGAAAGAGAGCGATAGAGAGAGACAGAAAGAGAGAGTGAAAAGCGAGAACAAGCAGAGGCAAGTAGAGAAAATAAGGCGTAGAGTCAGAAAAAAGAGAAACAAAGAGAAAATATAGGCAAGATAGAGACGGACAACAGAAAAAGGAGCAAAAAGAATCAGAGAACTAAGCCAAAAAGGACAACGCCAGGGCTAAGACAGCCAAAGAGAAAGGGGCAAAAGCCAAAGATAAACACGGAGAAAAGGAAAAGGAGAAAAAGAGAGAGAAAGGGAGAAATATAACATGAGAAAAAGCGGCCAAGGATAAGAGAAAGAAGATAAAACGAGGCACATGGAGAGATACAAAAAGAAGAAGCTGGAGGAGAAGCGGAAAAAAGAAATCAAGGAAGGAGAGAAATAAATAAGAAAAGTAGAGGGAAAGAGAAAAATAAACCCGGGGACAAGAGACAAAACGAAGCAAAGAGAGACAGAGGGAGAGAGAGAAAGAGAAAGAGAGAGAGTAAAGCAAAGAGAGGATTTGAACACAAAAGTGACGGAAATAAAGCTCATAAGAAGATCTCGGAAGTGTGTTAGGATATATGTATATTTAAATTGCTTCAAAGTACTGGAATCTCATGTTCATTCCAAACTTGGAAATGTACACACATGAGCCATGGAGAAAAACTTGTAATTAATGCCACACCATTGTTTTTTATACCACAATAAAATGACAAACGTTGACTCGGTCGTCTTCATCAACTCTGTCTCCGTTTTTTCTCACTCGAGCCACCTTTACATATGTCAAGAGAAACGAGAGAGAGAGAAAGAGAGAGAGAGAGAAAGTATGAGTTGACATTTTTTCCCTCTCCTTCCATCAACATGTTTCTGCTCGTGTGTAAATACTTAACACTTGAGAATTTCCCTTTTTTTTTTATTCATACCCCAATTCCATTTACATACTTTTGCTCATCCCCGGATCTAGGAGCGGAAGATGATGTCTTTAAAAGCAAAAAACTTTCCCTCCTGTCCCTGTGTTGAGACAATGAAACCAACATTTTTTTTTCGGATACCCATTTTTTTTTCCTCCTGTACTATAATAATGTTTGTAAAATATAAAACTCGTTACCATCCCCTCCCGTCTAAATGGGAGAGGAAAAAAAAAGTTTTTTCCCCTTCACGATGACGGGATAAGTTTGAAAGGTGTGGGGGGAAATTGAGTTCTCCCCGGGTTTTATAATCAAAATTGTGTGGGGAGTTGAGATAGTAGTCATCATAATAATTCCAGGCAGAAGAGCGTTTAATCATTGTGTAAGTGTAATGTTTTTGCAGGGACTCAGTTGTGATTAGAATTTCCTCACTCCGTCCCGTCTACATCCGTACACGTTTGGGAGAGGAGATATAGCAGGCGTATGTGGACGGAAGAATGTACAGTACATTCTCGGGGAGGAAAGGCACTTTCAACAAATAGCTACGTGAGAGGTTAATTTCACTCCTAATATGACTTCCGAGATGATTAAATACCGCTTTTAGGGATATGACGACGCAGTCCAATGTTTTGTTTACTCTTCCAATCTCGGTGGGGATTGAGCTGGGAGTTAATTACGAGCCTTCCAAGGAATCCCCAGCCCTCTTGGATCCTCTCGGGCTCTGATTCCTCCTCAAAAAAAGGACACATCATCCCATTCCGCTGGCCGTCCAACTGGAAATTTACTGCCATCTAGAGCCATCAAATCTTAACTGACTCCTAACCCTTTTTCGTAGTCGTCCATCTCAACTTTCCCCCATTTGCCATCTGAGAGATTCGTGTCAAAATTAATGGACCAATTTGACTCAATCACATGCATATTTATGCTTAAAAATACTATGAAATTGGACCAGGAGAGATCGGACAGGAAGCCTGGGCGTTAATTTGTGGATTTACGTAAGTTAAGCTAATTTGATTGGTTTTCCTTAATTTGTACTTTGATTGTAGTTTGACTTGCTTAATTTATACTTTGATTGAGCTTGACTTGCTTAATTTGTACTTTGATTTGCAGTAGCAGCTTGCTTTACTACATATATGGGTTGACTGATTTGTTTAATCTGTTGTTTGATGTGCACAATTTGTGATTTGACGACCTTGATTTGCGGTTTAATGCTCTTAATTTGAGGTTTAATGCTCTTAATTTGCGGTGTAATGCTCTTAATTTGCGGCTTAATGCTCTTAATTTGTTCAATTTGCTTCACATGTATTTAAAAAGTAGCTAGAAACACAAAGATAAAGGAAAACTGATGGAAATTCAGTGGGATATCTCATAAAAACCATTTTTTTCTATTATCCAACGCATTTGTGCTCGAAACAATTTTGAAGTGATGTCTGTTTGCGTATATATTTTTTTTTCGGAGATTAAAGGCGTAATTGCGAGCACTCATCTGATTTGGCATCCGTCGTTAAGTTAGACCTAATAGGATAGGGCGTAAAAATAAATACCCTGGTAGAGAGAAAAAAAAGTGTAACCCACCCAGTTAAAAGACGTCAGGCCGAGAGATTATAAAAGGGGCATCCCATATAGCAGAAGTTTTATATAGTTGAAAAAAAGGTGCTAAAAGCTACGGAGACAGTTGGAAAACTGCGAGGACGTTGGCAGATATAAATTAGCAAAAATATTATACTTTTTCCTTCAATCCTCGTACACAAAAAAAAAAAAAAACAGTCGTCTCCCACATAAGATTAAGGGATGGAGGGAGTATTTTTAAGTTTCAAAAACACCCATTTTTTGAAGAGTTCTTTTATCCACATTATCCATTCGGCAGTGAAGTAGTACTTTATACGCCATTGGATGAGGAGGGAAGTAGTAGTAAGGGAAACAAATTATAATAGGTTTTTCTTCGTAAATGTCACATTGTATCCATCTAATCGCATTGGAAATCGGAGGGAGAAGGCTGCCAAAAAGAAATTAGATGCAGTGTTTTCCTTGGGTTCCTCTCCGCATTATCTACTCTATTTGTGTGGGATTCAAACATATTTGAAGTGATTTGTTATACTACATTTCCCCCCCTTCTTTTTTCAAGAAAAATTCATTTTACCAAGGAATTTTTGTTTCTTTAAAAGTTCAACAAATCAGGAGTCTACCAACCATGTCGTGTGGAGATGTAACGCAGTAAAAATAAACACTCTCAGCTTAAGTGATTGCCAAAATTTTGGGGTACATTTTTTTTTTATTATTATTATTTCAAAAGAGTTACTACACTGCTCATCTTGTCTTGTGTCAAGCAAATTACTGGGAGACGGGTAAAGAGAGGCCCTCCACTAGTCACGAGACAGATTCTCATTTTTGAATTTCAATTATTTATGATGGATGGTTGTTTTTTGGGGGGGGAACGAATGAATACCCTTCAACTAGAGGATATAGAAAAGGACAAGAATTCAAAAGGAATGTCATCTTCAACATGCATGGAGTAATTTTAATACATAAATAAACCGAGAAAAAAAAAGTATCTCCGAGAGATCCGTCTGAGCGAGAGAGATATGCTGACAAAAAGGGGAGAGTGAGACAGAGAGAGAGAGAGAGAGAGAGAGACAGAGACAGAGACACACAGGGTTGGATAGTGCGATAAGAGTTAAATATCACCCAATCATCTAAACCACACACATGCTTTAGTGAGTGTGTGCACCTTATGTACGTAAATATGTAGGTTATAACTCCCCCCGGCTAAGCACGGGGATAAACCAGTTTTTTCATAATTTACATGAAATTAGACGTTAGAAATCCACACTTTAGCAAATTGTGCATAATTAGTCTTTCAACTTACGAGCTGCGTGCGAGCTGAGGGCAGGGGAAAAATAACAAGGGGCTATAAATAGAGACGGAAAAAGCTAATTCAATTGAATGTAAAGGAATGAGTTAAGAGCTTAAATGTAAAAAAAAAAGATGACTTGGTACTTTCCTCTGTGCAAGCTCATTACAGTTTCTCAAGCTATTTCCTTTGCAGTTCTATTATTATTACCGCTCAGAGGGGGAGGGGGTTAAAAAGGAACTACTTTATTAGCTCGTTCATCTCCTAGCAGGGTAGGTATTACGTAGGAGCGGGTATTTTACGTGTGAGTAGTCATTCCTTCTGGGCTTCCTTACTTTTTCTTCCTATTAAATCTCTCCCCTCTTTACGAGGTCACATGATTTCACTGAAGTACAGGAATCTGTATTGGAAAAAATAATGCGAGGGATATGAGACAAGAAGAGGTGGAGAAAGTCGGGGAGAATGGAGTGGAGAAAAAGACGAGGTGTATAGCTGACTGAAATCTCACAAACGCAATGGGAAAGCGAAAAGAGAAAGAAAACAGTGTAATACTTCATAAAAGAAAAAAGCAAGTCACAGGTAGAAAAAGCATGTACCCTTTCCTGACGGAAGAAAGCTTAAAAGGAAAAGAAGGCACAGACAAATGAAGGGGCATTTAAAGAGAAAAGGAGAGAGCAGCGAGAGATGTTCAAAGGGGAAAATAGAGAGAAACAAGAGATGTTTAAAGAAAAAAGAGAACCACGAAAGATGATTAAATCCACAAACAGAGAGAAATGAGATATGTTTAAAGAGACATAAAATAGAAACGAGAGGAGTTTAACGAAAAAGAGAGACAAGAGAGGTGTTTAACGAAAAAGACAATGAGCGATGTTTAATAAAAAACGACATGAAAAGAGAGAGAAACGAGCGATATTCAACAAAAAACGAGATGAAAAGAGAGAGAAACGAGCGATGTTTACGAAAAAATTAGATGAAAAGAGAGAGAAACAAGCGATGTTTAAGAAAAACGAGATGAAAAGAGAGAAACGAAAGATATTTAAGAAAAAACTAGATGAAAAGAGAGAGAAATGATACATGTTTAAAGAGATGAAAAGAGAGAGAAACGAGACATCTTTAAAGAGATGAAAAGAGAGAAACGAGGGATGTTTAAATAGATGAAAAGAGAGAGAAACGGGAGATGTTTAAAGAGATGAAAAGAGAGAGAAACGAGACATCTTTAAAGAGATGAAAAGAGAGAAACGAGACATGTTTACAGGGCTGAAAAGAGAGAGAAACGAGAGTTGAAAGAAAAGGTTAAAGGCTTAAACGAATATTCCCAAAAATGCTCAAAGTGAAAAGACGAGAGGTGAGAGAGAGTACAAAGAAGTAGAGAGAATCAAATGAGAGAGCTACGTCAAGGTAAAACAAAAGGAGAGAAAATATACCAGGAGAAAAAAAGGGAGACAAGTGATAGCAATCAGCGAAGTGAAAGCAGGCACTTTAAACAGAAACAGAGAGATGAGACACAGAGAAGGGAGAGGAAATGAAAAATGTACCAACTGAGAGAAAAAAGGAAGCAGAATGAAAAGAGAAAGTTGAACTGAGCGCAGAAAGAGAGAGAGAGAGAGCAAGAAGCCAAGATAAAGCAAATGAGGTCGTACATAATAGTTGCCAATGGTGTGCAGACAAGAGTAAATTAGAAACTTTGTGGAAAGCAAATTAACATGAAAGAGAGAGAGAGAGAGAGAGAGAGAGAGGACGCGAAGCTATTGTTACAGGGAGGATGGATGCCAATGCCTCACACTGGTAATCTCGGGTTATTAAGAGCATCCATGGCGTAATAAGTTGAGATGGTGTCAGCTTTGTACTTTGTACTTACTCTGGGCATGGTGACTAAATTGTTTTTTTTTTATGGTGAAGTAAGTAGACTATATGTAGCAGAGAAAATAAAATGCAATGCACTCGGTTAAACATCCGTTTAATTAGTTGAGACAGCCTTGCCAAAATCTCACCCCCCCCCCCACATTACTTTAAACGTCTTAGGTCACATTGCTCTCGCTCTCCGCGCAACTTAATCATGTGTGCACGGATACATTACTTCATTACGCTCCTGTTTTTTTTTGGTTGGATTCAAAACAAGCAAAAATATATTAAGCCATTTGAAAACTATTTGAATCAACAAAGAAAGTAATTTCTAGCACATACCCATCCTCTATCACTGCCAACGATGCTCTCTACACATTGTATGTAACATGCTCATATATGAGTTTGTGATGGGACTCCCAGTTTCAATAAGATTTTATTCTGTGCAGTCATAACTCAGTTTCACAGTTCTCAATGTGTTTATTTATAGTGGGAGACTTGTGATGCACGAGCTTTGATAGATTGGAGAGATTTTGTAATCACAGGACGAGCTACCCCATTGTGAGGTGATTTCATTTACTCATGGCATGTGCATTTGATTCATATGATTGTATGTCTGTGGACGCTGATTTCATGAGCAGACGGTCATATAGAAAAGCGATTTTGTCGTTTTTGTTCATAGATAAATATTAGACTGTTGTTACTAAACCTTTAAAATTTATTTGGTACGATGTGTCCTCAATCCGTGAAGAAATAATTTTTCCATTCGTATTATACCCCGAATACTATTACGCTTCCAGTTTTTTATTTATACAGATATTATTTATCATTTATTTTTTGCATCTCGGTGCATATGGTATTTTTCGAATATTTATTATTTATTTGTTTCACGTAGGGAACGAGTGGAACATACACTTGAGTGGGTTTTGCTGACCGAAGGTGTAGGCAAAAAAAAAAATAAACCAAAACCTTGCAAAAAACAATCCAAGGCCGATTGCGGAATTTACGAGACCCTGGTGTAACTGATTTTTGTGTGACAATTTGTCCGTAATAATTATTTTCGAGTGTGTTCCCTCCTCTATTCCTGTACTCCATCTATGAGGAGGGAGACGGGAAAGACAATGGAGCAGAGCCAGGGTGACGGGGCAAGGAGGGAAAACTCCGAATGCAAACGGAGCCGAAGAAACCGAACGATTCGAAGGACCAGCAGAAGAAATGAGGAATATACAAGTACAGTAGTTAAATCAAGCAGTATGAGTCCCTATCCACGTGGTACACAACAGAGGCAAATATGAGGTAGGTAAATACATATCATATGTGTACACTGTACATGCATGCATCAGCAGATTGATTACAGGAAAATCATAATGTTTGGAATGGACAGGGAAAATATTTTTTATTTACATCATACTATCAAACATCACCCACACAGCTGTAATTTATTCCTGTCAACCTTCAACTGATAAGAATGGGAAAATATTGATGGGAAGGATGATAATTGAGAGGAGATAAGGATAAATAAAAACATTTTTCACCCCTACTACCTCATAAAGCTTAATTGTGTAAATGGGTGACATGAATAAGAAGTATCACGGAAAACGCGGAGTAAAATATACCACACAAGCTCTCTTATTTTAAAAAAGTGCTTGAATTGAAGCCTTTATTTTTTTTAACGCCCTCTGCGTATTTATCATTCGGATAAAACGTCCTTCCAACAATGAACTTCAACATGAAGGTGTCCCCCAAAAAAAAACGAGTCCCAGCTCCAGTACAAAATAGAAGTGATTTCTCTACGCTACAATTTTTTTTAACTACGGTTACATAAGAATAACTATACAGATTTATAACAAACCTCATGTTCAAATATTTACATACGCAATGGCTAATGCAGAAAAAATATGCTCCTTGTGATATATGTATATAATAAAGTTTTTTTTCGCTAACGTAACTTGTATCACTACGAGCGAGGGAATTCGCTTGTCTTTCAATAACTAGAAACTACGGTAGTACAGGTGGGATAAATGTATTGTATTATATAATTTTTCATGTGACTTTCTTCCAACACCATACGGAGGAAATCAAATAAGCACTCCATCATGTTTTTCTCTTATCACGATAACTCTTGATCCTCTATCGACGTCCTCATTAGTTCCAACAAACACCCCACGGCTCCAAAGTAGCCCTAAAAAGAATGAATTAATTTGGGAGTAGTAAGCGGGCCAAGGATTCCTTATCATTATAGCTAATATTGCGTTGGTGTCCATAACCATTTAATTTAGAAAGGATTAACAGCAGACATTATTATTTGCGAGAACTGCTTTCCGTACAAACTATAACTGAATAAGACAGTTCCGCAATGAACAGGTAGAAAATATTTAAAAAGTCTAATTTACCTCATGCTCAAGAAACAAAGCCTTCAGGGAGCCCCCGGACCAGTATTCCATGGCGTAAGACAGAAGTTTCATTGAAATTGTATTGACTCGGAGAAAGTTGCCTACAAATAAAATCTGAAAAGCAAAAAATTAATCACATGTTTTATCCCAACGATTTTATCACGTATAAGTCATCCAGTAGAGGGAAAAAGTAATTGCTACCAATTTTCAGATTTTCAGACCAATTCACTGTTTTCGTGTATATTTATAAGAATTTGCTTTTAGTAAGAGACAGGAGATAAAACTGGATGAAAGCGAAAACACTACAACGTGTGTACTTGTAAAGATAAATTGTAAATGTATACCCTTTCAATCCCTTCTGTCAGCGCACACATTCGTGCAATAGATCCGATATTGTTTGTGATAGTGACCAGGGTTGATTTAGCAAGATCTTCTTTTGAAACACCATGCCGGCGATCTTCCATATTCATTTGTCCAAAACTGTACCCAAATATAGTAAAGATAATGTAATGTTTTCAGAACTTGCCAAAAAAGATTGGCAATATTATATTGGCTTTCAAATAATAACAGTAAGAAAGTATTTCCCCAAAGGAATACGTACCTAGACGCTACCAGATCACCATTCAAACCAAACTTTGAGTAATCTCCTCCATAAATATCTTTTACCAGCTTGTCAACTTTTGTGCTATCCCCCTTAGCGGCCAATTTGATTGCTTCTTCAAAGCTTGTGCAGCCAGTGAGGAGACAGCAAAGACCCAGAAAAGTTCCACCACCGATGCTGTGTAAAAAATAATTTCCCACTTTGTCATTTCTTCGTGCCTTCTTAAGCCGAATTTACAGTATACTTTGCGTTTCATCATCACTTTTCTATTATTCGTGCTTCATGAATACCGTGGGC
>JAQGBT010005894.1:0-13506 GCA_034698585.1 Disparrhopalites patrizii
TATCTTCTCTTTATTTCTCTTTCTTTTCTCTATTTCTCTATCTTCTCTTTATTTCTCTTTCTTTTCTCTATTTCTCTTTCTTCTCTCTCTTATCTTTCTCTCTCTATTTCTCTTTCTATTCCCCTCTCTCTCTTTCTTTTTTCTCTCTATTTCTCTTTCTGTTTCTATCATTTATGTCTTTCTTTTCTCTCTATTCTTTCTACCTCCCTGGCTTTCTTTTTTCTCTCGTTATTTTTTTTTCACTCTCTATTTCTATCTTTTATTTTTATTTCTTTGTTTCTTTTTCTCTCTGCTTCTCCCTTTCATCTGATTAATTTCCAAATCCCTACCCTTTCACCATTCTCGGGTATTTTTTCTCGCTCTCTCTTGCTCCACAGCATCTTCTTGCATAAATTAAAATGTAAAAATTTGTTTCTTTCTTCCCCTCTCTCAATATGCTTTTACCTCATTTTTCCTATGTGTTTAGTGTTTACTTCGTTGTACGTTTTTAATTTCTATTAATGATAAATTCTCTCTAATCGTGTCTCTCGCTCTCTCCATCTCTTCCAGACTATTTCTATTTCCTTGAATTCCTTCAATTGTGCTGTTTGTTAGCCTTCATCATTAATGACACTCTCTAATGACATTTTGTATACTTCCTTTGGCCTCTCTCCAGTAATTCATACTCTTTGTTTCCCCGCTTCCATTCTCCAAGTAATGACTACAGAGAAGAAATTTCTTTTACAAAGGATATCCAACACCATAAATACAGTAGACACGAGCCAGGATAGAAAAGGTAAATTCCACAGAATACTAAAAAGGCAAAAAAAAAAAAAAATCAGAACTAGCTCAAGCTAATTCATGTGAATGGAAATCTTCATTTTTATTATTTTCCCCCAATTCTAAAGCCCTTTTCCCGCACCGCGGGATAAGCTGGAAATTCGGGCAGAATTGGAACTTGAAATCCATCCAGCCTCTGAATGTTATTAATGTATTAAAAATATCCATAACCCGCTTCATGTATGGAAGATGTAGGAGTGGTGGAGCATGATCCATGCCATGAGATATTCAAACCACGTCCAAAGAGACACAGACCGGAATATAATTTCAAGATATATAAAAACATCAAAGAGACAAGTTGAAAAATCATTTGACATTTCTCGGAGAGAGAAAAAAAGTGCTGACATTTCTTGTACAAACGGATTGTGAAAGTGTTGAAGAAGGGAAAGGGCAGATGGTCGCATTACTGCGTTGTCTACATGTCCTCCTTGTGCTTTCTCTTGTCCAAGCAAAAAGAAGAAGAAAAAGACACGCATGGGTCCTGCCATTTGTGGGTTCGCACCAGGAAATAAAAAAAAGACGTGGGATGAAAGCGCAACGTTATTGCTATTATTATTACTCCATTTCCCACCCCAAGAATAAACAGATATGAAGAATGCTTCTGTTTTGGCCCGGAGACATGGGAGGATAGAAGATGGAACAATAAAAATCATGTAGGAACACGCAAAAATATAACCATGCGACAGTCTGACCTTCCTATCCCTTGACAAGAATGTGGGTCATGGCATTCCCCATTTATTTTATTTCTTCCCAAATGTTCTCTTCCATTATTATCATTCGCTCAAAAAAATATGAAAATAAAAGATTCCTTCAAGAAAATAAAAATATTTGACCAAAAAAATCTGGAAATGCGGAAATACTACCATTTTCTTTTTACAAACACATTAAAAACAATTTTTCTCTTTCAACACAAGATGCTGCTTCCAGGGAAAGATGCTTAGAAAAACATGTTTGGACATGTTTTTCTGGACTGGAGAAATTTTAAATCTTCATCAGGAGCTGGAGAAGCCCTTGTATGGACTCATCCAAATCCAGGATTCAGTTCCAAAGGACGAGAATATAGAGCCCAATAATAGGAATACAAATTGGAGTTCCTAATGACCCCTATATATATGGAGTATACTCGGAAGCTATACATATACTAGAGCCTTATGAACCATCGTCCAAGGCCCCTTGGCCTTCCCACAAGGAAAATTCCCTCACACTCACCACCAATCTTCGTAATTACACTCAAAGGAACTGACAAGTGCTGAGACAAAGACCGATTGAGAGCCACGGAATTAGTGAGAGGGTGATAGAGAGGGTGAGGGAGAGACGAGAGAGACAAAGCTATCAAATTACGAGACCAGACAATGTGGAGGGGGATAGTGGTAGAAAAAACACGGAAACGATTCAGAGGAAAGATCAAGGAAACGAATTAGGGAAGGAACAGAACGGGGAATTATAGAGAGGAGAAAGCACGAGAAGGACGAGCACAATACAAAAGAAATAATGAGATGGAAAATGACTGGAGAAAGAGCCGTTAAAGGTCCATCCATAGACTTGGGGGAAAAGGAGAATCTCCCCAAAAGAAGCAGTAGATAAGGCTGTAGTCAAATTATGGGCTGTTGAGGGATCAAAAGCAAGGCAAAGGAGTCAGAGTGCCAGAGAAAAATTTAAAGAAAGGGAGAAAGTGAGAAAAAGAAAGCAAGTTAGTGTAAATGAGGCAAAAATTATCCAATAAGTGCATGTCTTTAGGAGTAAAAGTTTAAAAAGAGAATTCCAGAAATATTTTATAATGCGAGTAAAACTGGGAAATATAAAATTACCAAAAACTCAGGGATGCATAAGCAAACGAGACAAAATAAAAGTAAGAAAAAACAGAAAGGAAGCTGAAAAACAGGGACAAATTTGGAGAGAGGGAAGAAAAAGCGAGGCAAAAGTGAAACATGAAAGGTAGGAAATGAGAGGAGAAAGTAAAAGCAGCTAAAAAATACAAAGTAGCAAAATCATGGGAAAGATAAAATGACTAAAGTGAAAGCGTCAAAAGGAGAATTAAAATTTTAGGAGAAAGGAGAAAATAATTTTAGGGACAAACATTTGAAAAAATATTGGAAGAGACTAAACAATTAAGAAAATAATGAAAGGCAAAAAATTGAGAAAGGAGTGAAATTGACAAAAATCTACTTATCAAAAGAGGCAAAAAAAGCAAGAAGAGAAAATACACCATAAGACAGGCTATGGCAACACCGCCCAGCTGACCAAGTGAGAAAGAAGGTCAAAGTCAATTAAATGTGAAAGCAGAAAAAAGTGAAAGTTACGCGGGACAAACAAATCCTCCATCAGTGTCCTCCTCAACTAATAATATCTCTTGAAAAGGACGTGAAAGATTAACTCACCAAAGAATATTCGGAGCACATAAATGTTATTATTTAATTTATCCCTCTCCCCTTCCAAACACAAGTACACACACAAAATCCTAGTTCCATTAAATATCCTCCAAGAAAGTCCCCAAAAACTTCAACACTTTCTCCCTTCCCCACAACAATAGTTGAAGGGGGGAAAGAAGACGAAAATAAAAGCACAGAACGGCAGAAGGATTCTTCCCCCGAAAACGTTTGCAATCCTCCTGGAATTTGTCTGGAACATCTGAAAATTTCACTACCCCCCCTCAAAAATGGATGAGGCCGAATGTTCCTTGAATGTCCGGCAAAGAGGATCAGAAAAAGATCTCTCTGCGAAAGGAAGTAGAAGAATAATAGGAACCCCCCAAACAAATGTCTTTGCCTTGGTAATAGTAGATGGAGAGTATACAAGGGAGAAAATAGAGGAAGATTTTTGAACCAGAGACAGAGGAAGAAGGATGTAATAGTGTACAGGGGGAAATAGAGGAGAAAAAGAGTCAAGGGAGAAAGCAAGTGGTAGGTGTTATCTGAATCTCGGATGGATGGTGACTGAGGCCTGGAATCGATTGCCAAGCACTGGAAAGCATTAAGCTCCAACGAGACTCCCTACCAACAACTTTCTCCTCTCCTACCCCTTCCAAAAGACGGAGAAAGAGGAGATGGAGGAGGAGAGAGAAAGCTAGAGAGAAAGAGAGAGAGAGAGAGCGGAAACCTCACACAGAGAACGGACTTGTGTAAAAAAAAAACAAGTGTACTCATTCGATTGTGTCTGTCCCCTTTTATCTTGTCCCCAGTGAAACATGAGATCATTTTTTGCTCAAAAAAATGGGAGAAAGTCAGAGGAGAGGAGAAATGAAGGGAAAAAACAATTACACTTGTAATAATTCCATGTTTTTTATATGTGCATTTCCCATTTTTTATTAGCATAATAAGCCCACTTTCTATGCGGATTTCTTCTCAACCCTTTTTTTTCATAGTCCAATCTCAACTTCAACCCACAAAATACACTGGAGTTGCACATACAAAAAGAGGAAGAAATATGGGAAGATAATTTCCCTGGAAGATAAACTTTGGAGCAAGACTCATAAATTTTTTTTCTTATTCCATTTCATGGATTTTTATTCTTGGGGAATTTTTACTCTCTTTTTCTATTTGTTGTGCTATGTGGTTAAAGTATTTAAAAGGTAGCACCGTACCAGCTTTAAATGATGGTGTGGGGAACCTTGAAAGCCCGGATTTCTTTCGTTTTAAACCAACAACGTTATTGTTTCAGATTTCTTAGCTAACTCTTGCTTCACATCCTCGTGGACGGTTTCTCAACTTTCCCTTGTCGCCTTTCTTCTCCCTCTTTCTCTGATTTAAAGATTTGTGCAAGGGGATTTTAACTAGTCAAAAGATAGATAGACATTCCAAACAGATGTGAGCGGAAGACTGTAAAAAAATATGGGAAAAACCTGAGACGTCGGACAATACGAGATCTACATATGTCGGAAATTCCTCCTTGAAAGCAAATTTTAGCCTAAGGGCTATCCCTTCCCCCGTCCACAAATCCCACCCCAAGATTTACTCCAACCTAGTCCATCCTCGTGGAGAGGAATAATATTTTATTAGTAACACGGGAAGAATACAAAGTGTTTGGACCTCCTCCTTTCTCCGCTTCCAAGCATTAGTAATAAGGAGGGGAGAGAAAAGCTACCACATCACCCAAATCTCAAGGCAACAGCCATGGTCTTATGTTGCAGAAGAGATTTATTGTGTAAACACAACCTAGAGCTAAATAGATACACGTGTAAAACAACTTTTTTTTGATAACCAAATACTCTCTCTCCTTTTCCTCCCCATAACAAAGAGGAAAGGTGGAGAAAAAGAGAGAGATAGAGAGAGACAAAGAGAGAGAGAGAGAGAGAGAGAGAAAGGCAAACTTCACACATATAAGGGTGTGCATCTGAGCGTCAGTATCCAAATTCCTAAGTGTCTTTCCACGTCTACTTAAGCCTTTGTGTTTTTGTATGTCCAGAGAGGGAGATAGACACAAAGAGAGAAGCAGGGGAGAGAGACAGGAGAAATAGAAAGGAGAGAGAGAAAGGAGAGAGAGAAAGGAGAGAGAGAAAGGAGAGAAAGAGATAGGAGAGAGAGAGACAGGAGAGATAGGCAGGACAGAGGGAAAGAGAGCCAGGAGAGAAAGAAAGAGTGGGAGAGAGACAGAAGTGTGTAGGAAAGAGGTAAAGCGTAAAACTATTGTAACCTTGACGAGAATTTGGTGTAAGTTGCAACAACTGTCAAAGAGGATTCAGAAGCTCCAGAGAAGAGAAAGGCAGAGAGGGAAAGAGTGACAAAAAGAGAACGAAAGTGATAAACACAGCGATGAAGAGAAAGGGAGAGAGAGAAAATGGGGGAGAAAGAGAGCGAGAAAGGGAGAGAAAGAGATAGAGAAAGAGAGAATGAGAGAGAATGAGAGAGAGAAAGGGAGAGAATGAGAGAGAGAAAGAGAGAATAAGAGAGAAAGGGAGAGAATGAGAGAGAGAAAGAGAGAGAGAGAGAAATCTTTAGCTTCAAACATTTTTCCTCTCTCCGCTCTTTTTCTCTCTCATTTGTTCTGCAAACACCCCGTCCCTCGGAATTGTTAAGAAGAAAACTTTTAAAATGATAACTTCTAGGAGCTTCTTCCCTCTCTCTCTCTCTCTCGTTCAGTCTATTTGCACCATCTCTCTCTCTCTTTCTCCATTTAATTACATAAGGAATGAGTGTTTTTTCCCTCAATTAAATTAACATTGGGAAACACATTTCACCACACACATCCACACTCACACAAGTCCTTCATGACGAAGATGTTCCCACGGTGAGGCAATGGAAAATGCCATTTCTCCATCGTCCGTGAAACACAATAAATACACAAGAAGTGTCTACGAGAATTTTCTCCTTCATTGCCATGGCTCTTACATAATTTTTCTAATGTCTTTCCATTTCCAATTTTATCCCTATTGGGTAGTACGAAAAAAAAACAATTTCCCACATTTTACCCCCAGCAACACACATGCGGAAGGCCTGCTCAAGTGGAAATAAACAACTGAGGGGAAATCATTCATTTCCTTTCCCTTTAACAAAAGAAACAAGAAGAAAGAATGAAATGTACCAAAAAATGAGGGGAAACAATTCTCCGGTCCTGTGTAAAAATAAAGGGAGAGTTGCCGGGGAAAGGGAAGAAAGTTGTGGGAAAGATTATTTTATTGATGCTGTCCACTCAATTATAAACGGGGAAAGGCCAAAGAATTTCTTGGGGGAGTTTTTAGACACACCAGAGCAATGTGGAGGAAGCCCGAAAATAGACGTGGAGATTTCATGGGAAAGGCCCAAAAAAATACGGGGGCGGGGGGGTTGGAAACAAATACATACGAAAACACATGGCACATGAAGGGAGAAGAGAGAAGACAGCCAGGACAGACATGCTCAACAATTGCAATCCCAAGAAAGACGGCCAAGGAAGTACATCCTATTAAATGGAGGAAGAGGTCGAGAGACTTGGGAGGGAAGAGATGAAGACTGAATGAAAGGGGAACTTGAACGTCATAAAAGACAGAAAAATATACGAATGTACGAACAAAAGAAAAAGAGAGAGAGAGAGAGAGGGAAAAAAGGAAATTGGATAATTCATCTCTTCCTACACCAACCCATTTGATTGCGTAATAAAAGGTACGTTAATAACTAGTAGAATAATAACCATCCAATCACAATAATACTTCCAGAAGAACAAGATAACGTGGACCTCCTTACAATGAACTGGAGAAAGAGGTTAAGAGAGAAGAGAGAGAGAGAGACCATTCAAGAGAGAAAGATAGGCAACAGTAGAGAGAAAGGAAAACCGAAAGAAAGTACGGCAAAGGGAAAGTCTGACTGAGAGAATAAAAAAGCAAGGTAGAGAAAGTAAGAGAAAGGAAAGAGTGAGAGAGAAGAGAGCGGGGATAGAGAAAAAGGCAAAGAGATAGATGAGAAAAAGAGGGAGAGAGAAAGAGAATGTCAAAGAGAGAGAGAGAAGACCAAAAGAGAGGAAGAATTACCAAAAAGAGGGAGAGACAGAGAAAGAAAGAGAAAAAGTCAAAGAGAGAGAAAAAGAGAGAGGAGAAGAATGTGTGCGGAAGGCAAAAAAAAAGAACGAGTAAGGCAAAGAGAGAGAGAAAGGAGGAGAATTTGAGAGAAAGAAAAAAGAGAGAGGAAGACAAAGAAGGAGAGCGAGACGATCATCAACATCGAAAGAACGGATGGCACTCGTCCGGGATATAGATTTTTATTTTGTATGAGAATTTTTTTATGACTTCCTCCCATAATAGTTCCAACATCCAGACATGACGGACATGTCCGACAAAAGAGTCCCAATTAAACCACACTTAGAAGAGCAGTTGAAGTAGGAGTAATTGAAATGGTCATAAACTCATATATCCATCAAAATCGGGCCAGGACAACACACATACATATATAACGTGGTCACCACCACAAATCCTTGAACACGTCAAACCCCACTGGTAGCACGTAAGGCTTAAACCGGGTGGGGTCCAACAAAATTTTGGAACTTGGCGGAAATTTACCTACATACTTATACGTATATTTTCAGTGTTTGTCATAAAAAATATGACCCGAAGCAATACCACTTGTAAAAATAATAGTGATGCTATAAAAACCAGTGATTTTTAAGGAACAATGAACTTGATCCGGTTCGTGTTGGGAGCTTCATACATCCACCGGGATGAGAAGGAGAGACAGAAGAAAAAAAAAAGTTCTGTCCCGTCCTACTTGAAAAGAACAGCAGGAGTTGATATCCACCTTCCCCGTAAATCCCTGAGGAAATGGGATAAACGTGGAAAGGTGTCCACGTACGCACGTATGTACGTACATACTCATGTCCGTTTGTGTACACGTTGGAAGACATATGCTCAACCCCGGGAAAGTAGGGGTGGTCGTGGGTAAACAAAGACGGATAAAAAAATGGATAATGGGATTTTCACCATGTCTTTATGTCATATTC
The DNA here is from genome assembly GCA_034698585.1 of Disparrhopalites patrizii. Classification (NCBI taxonomy): domain Eukaryota; kingdom Metazoa; phylum Arthropoda; class Collembola; order Symphypleona; family Sminthuridae; genus Disparrhopalites; species Disparrhopalites patrizii. The sequence continues at coordinate 8,221 of JAQGBT010005894.1, forward strand.
CATACATTTTACATTATATACCATATTTGACTGGTTTCTCTACATAAATACATATGTCCGCACATACACGCACATCAAGGCATGTAAACGTATGTCTATAACCACGTACATGAGTATTGTCTTCTCCAATTCCTTGGACTTTTGAAAGGTCATTAAAAGATACACCTACATTTAAATGAAAGAATGTATTACAGACGTATATAAACGTGCCCCAGTTAAGCCCTCACGTTTCCTACCAACGCCCCCTGATTTCTTTGACGGCGGAGAAAAATTAGATACGCAAAGAGGAAATAGAGGCCAGTTTTATTTTCGGGGAATATATTACTATACGTAATAATATACCGGAGTTTACCAGATATGACCCAGTAATATCTCCAGTAGTATAAGGCTTATTCCTCCCACCCCCAACGTCTCTTCTGCGTAATTTGTTTACTCCGACTTTCTCCATGAGAATCGTTTGGAACTTAATTTTCCTGTGTCTCCTATTACTCACACGCCATTGATTGACGTAGAAGAAAGTTCCACATTTACACACTGGCATAAATACTTCCCCTGCAAATATATTTAAGCGTCCCCCGCAGTACCAAAACTTGCCTAAAAAAAGTTCCCCCACAAGTATGAAATTGTTTCTTGTAAATACAAAAATCCTCCCCCGCAAATGTAAAAATTAAAAATCCTCCCCCGTAAATATAAAAATCCTCCCCCGTAAATATAAAAATCCTCCCCCGTAAATATAAAAATCCTCCTCCACAAAATATGAAAATTCTCCCCCGCAAAATAATATTTCCCACAGGAAGTACTAAGACAAAACTCCCGATAAAAATTATACAAAAAAATCCGGACCACCAACAAAAGACCACACTGGGAAATGCAAAGGAGGGGACTTGCGAAAAAAGTCATAAATAATTACCCCAGTGGACAAGGAATTGTAAACAAGCTTCCAAAAATATCAGAAGACATCCATCTCTCCTCCAAAGTTGTCAGAATAAATCCACATAAATTCCCCGCCCCACAACCCCCTTTCTCAACCCACTCTGTCTCCCCCAGAAGACAAAAAAGAGGTGGGGGAAAAATAATTAATTACAAAAATATCTCTCCCGGTACCGTACAAGAGTCCTAACACACTCTAATTTTTTACCAACGTCTCCAAAAAAAAGGCTCCAAGGAAGAGGAGAAGGAACGAGTTTTAGTAAACTCAATTAGCACGGGAGAAAAAAAAAGTTTACCCATCTGTTTGCATCTTTCCCACACCCCCAAAACACTTTTTTTAAATTTCATTTAAGGTCCTTGTATATGTATTTCCCTGGAAAGGAAATGGAGAGAAATTATTCCAGAAAAAAAAAAGGATTTATAAAGACTTTATATATGCATAGTTTATATGAGAATTGAATCAGCATTTGTTGGAGAGTCCCAGATTTTATGGCTCACCCACACCCAAGTCATATATATGTACATATATAGTGTCTATGTATATATGCATATGCATATATATCCACCACACTTCTTTAAAGGTCATAGACACGCCTAACTGTACGTTTAGTACCCATACAGAAACACATATGTACGTCCTCCGGCAGGGGAACAGGTGATGACGGAGAGAAAGTTGGGATTTTGAGGAAGGTGAAAGTAGTAAAAAGAGACTTTTATTATGCACAAGAAATTATATATGCATACACTTCCCCTGTACAATTCAGGGAATAGTAAGGCCGTCGTTGTAGTAAGATGCTTAGGATGCAAAAATATGTATGTTATGCATGGTGGTACATATGGGAGAGAGACTGGCGCGGAGAAAAGTCCTCATTCTCATCACTTCCACATGCAAATGAAGACACGCGTTAATTTGATTAGTTGCCGTTGTTGTTGTGGCTGGTGCCACCGGTCTCCTTACTGTCCTCCTAATATTTACACAACCACACACTATTCACACCACCAACGTGCATACATGAATAAATGAACATGTTCCATGCACAGAAACAAAAATACCAAGACGACAACAGACACACACGAGACACACACATATACGCACCAACTACTTTTACTAACGACTAAATACACTTCCTTTTTGGCCTGAATCTCTTCTAAAAGTGTTTGGAAGGAGGGAGGAGGTGGGAAGAGAAAAAATATAAATAATTAAAAAAAAAACACTGGAGAAAACTTTTACTTTTTCTTTTCTAAGTCCAAGTAGCCAGTGTGGTGGCAGATTATACGGGAGGCTAATTGTAAGACGGAGAAAGTGTGGGCAGATTTCATGGGAGGAAATGGTAAATGTGTGAAGGGGAAATAAGGGTGACTTTTAGAGAAAGGAAATAGAGAAAGAAAAGGGAAAGAAAGAGTACACAAAAGTGAAAAGTAAGAAATAGAAAAAATATAAACAAAATACAATGAAAGGAAAGAAAGAAAGAAAGAGAAAATAAGAAAAAATACAAGAAAGAAGAGAGAAAGTAAAAATAAGAACAAAATACAAGAGAGAAGAGAGAGAAAGTAGAAATAAGAAAAAATACATGAGAGAAGAGAGAGAAAGTAAAAATAAGAAAAAATACAAGAAAGAAGACAGAGAAAGTAGAAATAAGAACAAAATACAAGAGAGAAGAGAGAGAAAGTAAAAATAAGAAAAAATACATGAGAGAAGAGAGAGAAAGTAGAAATAAGAACAAAATACAAGAGAGAAGAGAGAGAAAGTAAAAATAAGAAAAAAATACAAGGAGAAGAGAGAGAAAGTAAAAATAAGAAAAAAATACAAGGAGAAGAGAGAGAAAGTAAAAATAAGAAAAAATACGAGGAGAAGAGAGAGAAAGTAAAAATAAGAAAAAAATACAAGAGAGAAGAGAGAGAAAGTAAAAATAAGAAAAAGTGCGAAGAAAGAGCAAGAAATAAGAAAAAGTGGAAAGAGAGAGAATATAGAGAAAATAAAAGCAAAATAGAAGGAAAGAAAGAGAAGGAAACCGCGGTAGAAGACAAAGAAGGGGTCACAAAAGGTCAATTAAATCCAGGACAAAAGAATTAGATCCAGTACCGACCAAGAAGCACATTATATAGATCCTGGTATATTTTCCCTTACAATGTCTAAACGTTCATTCAATGTACATACATAAAAAGGTATGTAATTATTGTCCATATACACTGATTCCATGAATGAATGGATTATCCCGCAAAATGATTTTTTATACGGACAACAAAAACACATGGTTTAGAAACTCAATTTATACCCAAGAAAATGGGATGTGTGATGCATTATATGAATGTGTTGGTGGAAATAACAATGATGCCATAAATTGTTCATCATATTCATACATACTGTTCCCAATTATTATAAAATTCATACATACTATTCCCAATTGTGATAATATTCAAACTGTTCCCAAATTGTTTTGTTCTTCAGTATGATTCCTCCTTTTTTTGTGTGGGAAATGAAGTTCTTGGAAAAGCATGGTAGTAAAGTGCCAAAAAAAAGTGTGGTAGTAGAATTATTTAGAAAAAATCGAGAATAGAATGTAATAGAATGTAAGAAAAGAGTAAAAAGTGGTGCAGATTAGTATAGTTTCCCCGGTTTTAGTTTTTAGAGGTAATGGAGAGGAGTTCTTACCTCTTTTTTGTCCCGGTAGTATGCCTTCCGACGTTTTAGCTTGGACGAGCGTTTCCCACCGCTCGAGTGACTGCTCCCTCCGGCGGAATTTACTGTGGTGGGGGGACGAGAGGCATTGGTGGGTGAACCTCTTGGATGGGCTGGAGAACCGCGGCCGCCCCCGCCGCTGCTACTACCATTACCCGAGTGACTGCTCCCACCAGCTCGAGGTGTGCCGGGTCTGGACAAAATTGAAATTAATTCAAATAATTAAAAACATTACATTAACAAAATTTAAAATAAACAATTCAGAAAATGTCCCTTAAAAACATTTCACAGTCGCCCACAATTAATTTGTAAAATATAAATCCCATCCCATATAATTTTTTTCTTCAATTAATTCCTATTGGAATTCCTAGACTTCTCTCGCTCTTCCTCTTCTTTCTTTCTCTCTTTGTCTTCCCACTAAAAATTCTTCTCCCAAATTCTTCCTCAACTCTTGATGGCATTGATGAAATGCCCGGGGGAAGTTGGAAAACATGGGCATACATAGACTATGCAATGCAGTAAAATATAAACATGTGGAATAACACAAAATACTTGGTCCAGGCCTAAAATGTGGCTGAGAGTAAATGTCAGTGAGGACACAAAAAAGGCGGGAGAGGTGAAGGGCAGGAGAATTTATCAACGCTCAACAACTGAACAACTTTCTTTTCTCTGAACAATTCCCATTCCCAACCATTTTCTCTTCCATCGATATCGAAAAGTGAGTCTTGAAGCTCCTACAAACTACTTCAACGGACATTATACAAAGTTGAATTTTTTTAGGGAAAGAATACAGTTAGTCCATTTGGGGAAGAAAAAGAATTGTTTAGTTAGCCGGAAAAAATCAGTGGGGAAAAAGTTGCATGTATTAGAGGCCATGATACGGGGGAGACACAAGGGAAAGAGAAGAAAGCGGGATTAGACAGATGTCGCGGAGGAGTTAAATGGTGAGGTGAGACTAGCGAGGGAACTGAAAGGGGGACAAATTGGAAGTGGCAGAGCCACACAAACTACCTGCAGAAATGGAGGATGGTGATGGTATTCAATGGTTGTGTAGAGAGAGAGAGGATGGCCAGGAAGAAGACAGAGAGATGAACAGAGACACGGAAGAAAGACAAAAATAAAAAGAGAAGAGACAGAAAGCAAGCAAAAAAGTAAAAAAACAAAAGGGTGTGAAAAAAATTAAAATATAAGGACGGGTACAAAAGCAAGAAAAATAGCAGAAGAGAAAGAAAGTCAGTAAAATAACAGAAGAGAAAGAAAGTTAGCAAAATAAAAGAAGAGAAAGAAAGTTAGCACAATAAAAGAAGAGAAAGAAAGTTAGCCAAAGAAAAGAAAAGAAAGAAGGTCAGAAAAACACAGACAGAGAAAGAAAATAAAAACATACAGAAACCGAAAGAAAATCAGAAAAATACAGAAAGAGAAAGAAAATCAGAAAAATACAGAAAGAGAAAGAAAATCCGAAAAATCAGAAAAATACAGAAACAGAAACTAAGGAAGAAAAGTATAGAGAAAGAAAGGCAGCAAATAAAAAAAGGAAGAAAGTCAGAAAAATAAAGGAAGCGAAAGAACGAAAGAAAGTCAGAAAAATAAAGGAAGCGAAAGAACGAAAGAAAGTCAGAAAAATAAAGGAAGCGAAAGAACGAAAGAAAGTCAGAAAAATAAAGGAAGCGAAAGAA